>CAUYLG010021984.1:0-33891 GCA_963573385.1 Cacajao melanocephalus
CGTGTCCTTTGTAGGCACATGGATGAACCTGGAAACCATCATTCTCAGCAAACTGACGCAAGAACAGAAAATCAAACACCGCATGTTCTCACTCACAGGTGGGTGTTGAACAATGAGAACACATGGACACAGGGAGGGGAGTATTACACACTGGGGTCTGTTGGGGGGAAATAGGGGAGGGACAGCGGTGGGTAGGGAGTTGGGGAGAGATAGCACCAGATATAGGTGATGGGGAGGAAGGCAGCAAATCACACTGCCATGTGTGTACCTATGCAACAATCTCTTATGTTCTTCACATGTTCTTCACATGTACCCCAAAACCTAAAATGCAATATAAAAATAAATTTTAAAAATTATCTGAATACAACTTTAAAATATAAAAACTAATAAAACGTATCCACCAGATAACTATCTTTTCTGGTAAAGTTTGGGTCAAGGAAGGAATAATCATTATTGTCAAATGCTGTCTGAGACATCCACTAAGGTAAGTGTAAATCACCCAACAGTTGTTATGTTAAAATTTTAAGCCATACAGTCCAGAAATACCTTAGATTCACATAATTGCAGGGAGGGGATTAGGACAGATAAAAATCCTTACTTCTTATGATATTGATGCATTAAACACAGCTTTTACTTTCAATTCTCTAGGACAATTTTTATATTAGCTGCATGTTAAAAAGATATTATTTTGGATATATTAGGGTAAATAAGATTTTTTTTTTTAAGAGATAGGGTCTCATCCTGTTGGCCAAGCTGGTCTCAAATTCCTGGGCTCAAGTGATCCATCTACCTCAGCCTCCCAAGGTGCTGGGATTACAGGCATGAGCCACTGCGTTTGGCCCTTTAAGATGTAATATTGAAATTAGCTTTACCCCTTTAAATTGCAAAAATGTGACTACTATAAATTTAAAATTTTATATATATATAACTTGCAAATATATCTATTATCTTATAAAACTTTCTGTGATTATGGATATATTCTCTGCATTTTCCAATATCATAGCCCCTGGTCACATGTGACTACTAAGCACCTGAAATGTGGCTAATGTGACTGCATAACTAAATTTTTCATTTTAATATATGTCTAAAGGTGACCATGTTGAACAACATAGCTAAAGACATTTTTAGTTCCCTATAGTTCAGGTGAGATGGAAACGGTGGCTGATGATTTGGCTACTGCTTTATGATTTAAAACTTATGATCATTCTAGACTTAGTTATCTTCCATACCTTTCCTTAGAACACATTTTCTTATCCACTGATTCTTTTTAAGCCTATTAAAATACCTAATCAAAATAAAATATTTAAGAATATAAAGACTATGGTATAAAATAATCATTCCGTAAACTTTACTTACTTATCATATATTCATTCAACAAATATTTGTGCATTTATTTGTATAGAAATGAATATTTGTAAATATTCACATATATTATCTAACAGATAGCTGAATAATTAAGTGAATTAATTGTAGGAGTGCCATATTTATAATTCTCATTTTCTACTAGGTTTTAGTTGATTTAACTCACTCTAGTATTTTAAAATATCTTGCTAAATAATCTCTATCATTACTGTTATCTAATTTCTTTGACATAGATCAAAATTTCCAACACTACTTTATCATGATTATCTCTTCAGTTTAGTAAAGGCTGTATTCAGAATTTATTCATAAATAAAATTCCAAAAAAACTAACAAAACTTTGGGGTTTCATAGAAAAATTAAAAAGTTTCAGGAGGATACTGAGATTCATTATCTCAGTTTATTAGATATAAATTTGAGATTAAAATGTGATTTTTGCAAGAAGCGGTTAGTATGTAATGCTAGGAACATAGACGATGAAAAACCAAAAGTCAAGAATACATTAATAATGTTGAATAGAAACTGTCTTATTTCACATGGCCTTTTTCTTGTTTTTCCATTTTCCCAAGTAACTTTCTAATCATTTTTTGCAAGGTAGTTAATAATGTCAATAATAATATCAATAAAAACATGAATATGGCAACTAAGATAAACTGAGTGTTTAATGTGTACCAGGCACTACTATACTAGGTACTTTATGTTGATTAGCTCACTTGAATTTTACAAAAAACACTATCAAGTAAGCAGTATTATTATCTTCATTTGCCAGACGAATAAACTGAACTTTAAATAGGTTACATCATATTTCCAAGATCACATAGTGTGGCATACATAGACTGATTTAGAACCAGGTCTTTTAATTTCAGAGAAATATCTCTAATTACTATTGGATTCCATTTACTCCTTTCCAGAACACACGCAGAACTCCTATGCTTGTTAGAAATTTCCATGCCCACACAATAGAGACTTAGGCCAGTTATCTCACATGAAGTCACAAATGAGACCTGGGAAGCAAGTGGCAATGGCTCATCACATTGTATCACTACCATAGAAAAGAATAAGGTAGATCCTGTTGCTGATTTTTTGCTAAATGACCACTTAGCAGCCATATAAAATAAACTAGCATCAGATATCTCAACTCTCTGATTCCATACTCTGTTTTCCAGAATTCCTATAAAATATATTTAAATAATTAAAATAAGGATTTTGTACATTAGAAAATGGCTTCTTCCAACAAAATATGATGAAGTGCTAAATTTCATGTTTCAGATATTAAGTGCTCCCCTCATTTGAAGGGGAGACATTCCCACAGCCTAGTGTGGCCAATGAAATCACCAAATCTCCCTATCTTTTTTAAAAGACCATATGGAAGAGATTCCCTAAGTCTCCCCAAATACATTTTTCTTACATATTCCCTCTTTGCTGTCCCACATAGTCTTCGACATTAAATAGACTAATTCATTAATAGGTATTGATCAAAGCAACTGACCAAAAAAAAAAAAAAAAAGGGCAAACTTCTGAACATGGAGCCTTCTAGGATTTCATGCCAGTAGTAGATGCTTTGCCTTCTCTCAACATCTACACAATGGGGAAACAAAAGTAGGATCCGTGTTTTTAGTAATGCAAGTAATAAACTAACCTGCTGTACTTTTCCATATTTGCAAGTGGTTTACAGCCCATTCTGGCAATAATATGAGCCAACAGTGACCATTAAACACTACTTATTGAGGGTCCTGGACAGAACCAGCTGTCTTGTTCTAGACTTCTGAAATTAAAAAGGTTAGAGTGTGAAGGCCTTTAGAGGTCACTTAATCTAAACTCTTAATTCAGAAAGTGTTTCCTACTACATTTTACTGTTTAAACATTTGTGGTAACAGAAAACTCTTTATCTCACAAGGTAGCCAGTTCCATGGTGTGTGTGGGTGGGTGTGTGGGTGTGGCAGGGCAGGGCGAGAGTAGCACAGACTGAAAAAAACTAGTCTAATACTGCCGATTCATCATATACTATAGGAAATAACATTCATATTTTTTTTTCATCTTCTGCCTCAGCGCCAGTTCAAACATTACTGCCTCCTCAAGGTATGTGATTTCCAGACTATTACCAAATCTTTGTCACTCTCTTTATAACATGTTCATTTGTCAGATTTATTTAACAACTAGTTTAAAAAATGTTAGTATCTCCTATGGGGGGAAAAAAACAAATGCGTCCATAAAGACAGCAAGTTCTCCAAATTCAATGACAGTAGAATTTTTCATTCATTTCAGATATAAAAGTAACAATGTGTATGTCTTAACAAAAATAAATCAGTAAGCTGAGTGCAGTGGCTCATGCCTGTAATCCCAACACTTTCGGAGGCTGAGGTAGGAGGATTGCTTGAATCCAGGAGTTCAAGATCAGCCTCAGCAACACAGTGAGACCTCCACTCTGCAAATAATTTCAAAAATTAGCTGGGTATGATGGCACACACCTGAAGTCCTATTTACTTGGGAGTCTGAGGTGGGAGGATCACTTGAGCCCAGGAGGTCAAGGCTGCAGTGAGTTTGATCATGCCACTGCAATCCAGGCTGGGTGACAGAGCAAGGCCTTGTCTACAAAATAGTAACTAAATAGGTTCCCATTTGTGAGGAATCATTGAAAGAATAACATATTATTAGCCATTCCTCATCCTGTCTTCCGTCACCTGAAGCAAAAAAAATATTTTTATATAAATACAGCTTTTGGTGATGCCATCAAATCTATCACAGTAACGCTAACTGCTTAAGTGTTAATACTATATCATGAAATAGTATGTAGCCGTTAAAAAATAGCACACTGATAGAGAATGATCTCCAAGATTTAAAAGTGAAAACAGCAAGGTATAGAAGAGTCTATTACAAAACGTTATCATTTCTGTGTCTAGGGTATGGGTGTGGGTGTGTGTGTGCGTGTATGTCGGCAAGCACACAGTGACTATGAAAGAATATGTAAGAAAGCTGATAACTATGGTTATTTCACAGGAGGAAAACTGGCAGGGACAAGAATTGAAGAAACACATTTGTATTGTGTTTTGGTACTCCCTATACCTCACAGAATATCATGAAAAAAAAAAAGAAGGAAGGGGAAAAGGGAGGCAGGGAGGGAGGGAGGGAGGGAGGGAGAAAGGGAGGGAGGGAAGAAGGGAGGAAGGGAGAGAAAGAAAGACATGAGAGAAAAAATGAGAGATAGAAATCGTCTTGGGTGCAAGAGACAGGAGAGCAGGGTCTACAGAGAGGAGCCTCGGCTTCGAAGAGCAGAGTGAAAAAGCCAGTTCCCTCTCTCATTTTTTTTCCTAAGCAGGCCCTTCTGCCCTAAATTGCTGTTTAGTAACAACTAGATGGGGAACTTCACTGTATCTCATGAGAACTCCCTGTTCACTGCACTCTAGGAATGTTTCGGCAATTACGGCTTAATTTTATTAAATGCTAATTGTTCTTGAATATAAATCTGGATATTTCTTTTCAAAAATATACAAACTACATAGATCCTACTATTCCCATTATACCAGTATCAAGTAAAAAAACACTATTCCAGTGTAAAGTGACACTATCAAAAGTCACACTATTGGCTTTCTTTTAATTTAACACAGTCACATCAACTGCCAAAATCGAAGAAATCTGACAATGATAACATGTGCTACCTTGCTAATAAATAAGTCCAAATTTTCAGTATTAAGGGAAAAAAAAGGAGGAAATAAAAGACATGTTATATTAAATTTAATTAAACATTTAATAGGTATAGCATCTGCAGTTAACAAGGCAAATAGATCCTTTCAGTTCTAGCTGCCGTTTATTTAAAGACTTTACAATTTTACTACTTAAGAACAAGTCCTATGGAGGTGTTATCTCACCATTTATATTTTCACAACACTTATGATATTGCTATCACACTCTTAAAAATAAATGAAAAGCCATGCCACATTTCAGACCAATATAATGTTACTGACTCTATTTGTATTTCTGAAGATAAACATTAAAATAATTCTGTATTGCTCACTTTCTTCTTGTAATGTTGAACATTAAAAAAAGTAAAACTAGGATTTTTTTTTAAAGTCCCTGGTATACTTGAAAAGCAGAGGTTTAGTCACTTGGTTTTAAAATTAGTCACTAGAAAATATATCATTAAAAAATTGTGACAACAATAGCATCTTATGACAAAATTATTATGCTTTTAATTTTCTATTAAATTGTGATTTATTAGCTCGCTACTTTAAAGATTAGACTGTGTATAGAATGAATTTAGTGGTGCATTTAATGAGACAAGAAGGTAGAAGGAAGAACATGAAAAGATTTTTTTACATTGTAGTGCATGAGCTATTTGATAATTCTAACATAGTACAAAAGAAAGCTTCTCTCTAGATGGATCATGGTTCAGTTAACATCACTGAATATCTAATACCTCCAACTCAATTAATTCTCACCTGATTAAGATCAGACTGATATTCAAACTAAATCATCTCTCCAGTCAAGTAGAAATCAATATTTCTGATTTTACTTTTAAATTACAATAGAAAATAAAATGCATGCATCTTCAATATGCCAAGAGTAGCTTTTCTATTCTAGTCTACCATGGCATGGATAACACAGTTGATTAAAGAATTATTCTAATTTGAGCACCAATATGTAGCAGAATCTGATTAATTTGAACACAGAGATGGAGTAAAGTAATTAAATATATCTGACACAGGGCAAATAGAAAATTGACATAAAATAAACTTGACTTGTTTAAAACAAACCTCACTATTTATCAGCTCAAGTAGTTAGAAATACAGTTTTATTAAAGACTGATTATGCTCAGAGAAGAGGCTTGTTTCAGGCACAGATATTTATAAGGAAGGTAAAGAAACAGCTCTTTTTGCATCATACTGTTTCTACCACTACCACCTCCAAAAAGCATGTAGGTGCTTAAAAACAACCAAATTATTTCTATAGACTTTCCCAGAAAAAAACAGAACATACTGACCCATCTTTGTTGCGCAGGGAAACTAGCGAATCCACGAATAAAATGCTTACATATTTGCAACTGTTACTACTAAACAGAACATGAAATAGATGTTCCTCCTCTTTCATTTCTTAATTCTCTTCAAATTTAAGATAGAGAAGAAGAGTAAATTATTTGTTGGATTAATTGAATAGGAATGACTTTTTGCTTGTTAGCAAACTCAAAAATTCAGATGAAAATGAGAGAAAACTTTCAAATTTAAAAAAATATATTTAAGAGAGGAGAACCACAGATAAATGTATAATTTATTAGAATTAAAATAATTTAGAGACTACTTAGTATGTACTAAGATTACATACTATACATTTTTATTATATATTATATGTAATATGTATACTTTATATATGTAAATATTATTTACATAGAATATTATATATAAAATATACTATTTATATATATATTTTATTGCACTTTAGGTTCTGGGGTACATGTGCAGAACATGCAGGATTGTTGCACAGGTACATACATGGCAATGTGGTTTGCTGCCTCCATCCCCTCGTCACTATTTCTAAACCTCACAAACTAGGTTATTAACCATGTACTAAATATGCACGGGTGTTTCTTACCCTAGATGTGCTTTTCTTAGTGTCTTAGATATATATCCCTTCACAGAAAAAGTATGAGGAACCAAGAATTAAGTAAATTAACCTGGAAACATAGATTTCCAAAATTCATATCCTATGAGCCATACAAGTTACTTATAGACTATAATTAAGGGCATGAAAATCAAAATTTGACAGATATAGACAAATATCTCCAAGACTTGTAGACTCAGGCTGAACTACCTATGCAACTTGGAAGTTGCCATTTGCATGTTAAACACAAAAGAATATTCTTTACTTTCACAAAAGGCTCCATCCTGTTTTTCTTGAACCAGATCAACATCTCAGTTTGGTTTCCTTACTTATGACTGAAGCACAGTTTCAGAGAAATACTTTTTGTATCTATCTTTATATAGATTATGTATACACAAATACATAATGTGTATGCGTATAAATACATGAACAGTGCAAGCACACTGTAATGAACCACTACAGCACATGTCCCATGTTTAAAGGTACAGCTGTTACTTTATTCAAGATCATTGTTTGCCTTGCAGGTCTGGAAATACAGAATCATCAGATCTGAGGATTTCTATTTTTTTAAGCTGGAATTTTTGTTTTATGTAAAATCTCACAATTTTAAATAGGTAACTTTGTTTTCTAAAACACTGCAGAGGAAAAACAAAATATGTCTGCATAATGGCTCCCAGTTCAAGGCTAATGGTCTGTGTCACCTGCTGGAAAAGTTTTCTTGAACATTTCAGCCCTGAAATAATTATACATTTGTGGCTATTCCTACAAAAACTACTGTCCCCTACTCAACAACTATTAAGGCAGAGGTCTCCATAATTATATTTTAAATAGCACTGTAGAACCTAGGACAGAGGAATTAAATGGAGACTTTTCCTGTCCCTAATTCCAAAGGTCTCATTCTCTTCCATGGTCCTATGAGGTTGCCACAGTAATGGCGGATATAGAACGGTTCAACAGGGATTCAAATGGGCCCTTAACTAAAAGCTTACATTTCCTTTAAGCCCACACTAATTGTCTTATGGACCAGTTACTAAACCTCTCTAAATGTATGCTCCAAGAATCACTTTAGGTAAGAATGCTTCATTTGAATGGATGCTACTTTATAAAGCGGTTTTATCCCCTCCTTTCTTAAATTATCAAATATGTATTAAGCTATCAAATAGTTCGTCTATTGCTCTCAAGAAGTCTCCAATGCAGCAGCAAGGCAGTAACACATTTAAAATAAAACAAATAAACAAATAAGTAAGTAAAACAGCAATTCTGGAAAGATGGCAAGAAATATCACACAGCAGTAAAAGACTGATTGCCCAAGGAGGCCATATAAGTAACTAATAAGAGTTTGAAGGTGGAAGGGCTCACCATAGGCTACTAGAAAGGCAGCACAAAATTCGAAGAGCTATTCCCATATTTGCAAAAAGAGATGGAAGAGTTCTAAGAAATGTAAAACAACAATCTTTACTTTTGTTTTCCTATTGCTCTATTAAACAATTAGTGAATACAAACAACAATTATTTAAAATATTTCTAATAAGTTTACATTGTTAGAATTCAAGATAACAGATGTTAAGTCAAAATCACAGCACTTGGTCTTAGAAGCTACTTAGAAGGCATTTTAAATAAAAATTTACATGTGGTCTACATTTTATTAGTAACTTATAAAAAATAAAAAGACAGCTCATCTCAGGATCTGGAAATCCTATTATAAAAACAAAAGAAAGTAAAGAAAGTGGCTGTCACAGTCTTATTTGTTAAATTCCACAAAGAATATTTTTAATTTTAAAACAGAATGTCAACAGGGTTGATTGAAATAAAGAGAAATAAATTAATGCTAAATAATTACTAAGGAAGTTTTGTTTATGGAAATGAATAATTCAGTGTTTTACAAAGTAAATTCAAGCAGCAGCTGCTTTGCTGACATTAAGCTAAAAAAGAGCTTTCTCAAAAATGTACAAACTTTAAAACTAAAGAATCATCGTATTTTTTAATGTCAAAAAGGAAGTTCTAAGTCGTCTGCTTTTAGCATAAAATATTACATGGTTACAATGGTGATCAACCATTTAAGGAGTCTCAGCATTACATTTTTCATGGGAGGTATCTGTTACATTCTAGTTTACTGAATATATGCATAATTCCTGGCCTGTTAAGTCTTATAACAGCTGGGGGCAGAGACTAATTCAGATTTCTAACAATCTGTTCGTATGTATGTGTACTCAGGGTTGCATTTTAAACCTGTATTTCTTAGTATGGACCAGGTGAAAAGAAATTGAAAGTAACTGGTTTAGGGCATGCAAATTCTTATTCTATACAATAGTAGAAAAATAACTCAAATAATACAGTTGACCCTTAACAACACGGGTTTGAGTTGCACAGGTTCACTTATATGTGGTTTTTTTTCTTCCCAATAAAAACCATTCCATATCTATGGGTTCCATATCCACAGCCAAACACAAATCAAAAATACAGTATTGATGGGATATAGGTTTTGGTTTCCTGGGGAGGGATGGAGATCCCATAACTAATCCCCTATGGATACCAAGGGACAACTGTATATTCTTAATTCATTCTTTTGTCAAATATTTGCTGAACATTTCTATATACCAAGCCTGTTTTAGGTTCTTGGGATACATGAGTAAAAACAAACCAGGACCCCTTATTCTCAAAGGAGTATTGTGCAGTATGTTACAACGTGATTAAGAGTTACAGAAAAAGAGAGAGAAGTTAAGGAGTGTGGGGGGTTATGGGAGGAAGGATCTAGTAGGTTACATTTTCAGTAGGGTCATCCAGGTAGCCCCCTCTAAGGAGATTTTGGGGGGAAGACTTAAAGGAAGTAAATAAGTCAGTAACATAATTTTTATAGCCAGTGATATGATACAGATACTGAAGTTTCTAATTCTATACATATTTTTTTAAATATTTTTAAGGAAAATGGGCATAAAGAAAAAAATAACTGTAGATAAGAATAAATTTTCACATGAATTCCTAAACACCACATGGGTAAGGTAGCCTAGTCCATAGAAAAGGCATAGCTACTAATGCCAATGTAAAAGTTCCTAAGTTACTCTTGTGGGAATCAGACAGGGCTTAATTTCACAATGTCACTAAAATGAAAGTAAAGGCTAAAGACAAAAGACATACATTAAAAATGTCTTAAACACCTAAGAGTAAAAATGAGCTCATGTTAAAATAAATTTGTTAGAAAAACATTATTCAGTAAAGGTATTTCTGGGATAGCAGTGTGAACACTGTATTCTTTGCTCCTTCCAGTCTACAGATTCTTGTTTTGTTTGTTTTTCTAAAAATAAAAATAATAATAATCAGTAAACTAAGCATCTCTGTAACTTCTCTATGGGTAACAAACAAAGAAGAGTCCAGTTAATAGCCAAAGCCTGAGTTCTAATATAACTAGTTCTCTGAGTAGTAGGCAACATGAATCCTGTCTGATGTTTTGGAATGACAAATCGAGAAGTAATCACATCAGAATGCACTAAGAACCTAATTCCTCTTTTTTACCCAACTCAACGAACACAAACATATTTCCTAAAGCGAAAATGGGAAAAAGAATTAAAGAACCACAAGTTAAAAAGATTTTAATTCATAAAAATGACTGAAATACAGCAAATTTAGGATTTCTGGTATTATTACTTTGACTTTAACTTACCTATATCAGTTTCCATTAGCTTTTTAACTCACAACTACAGCATTTTATTTTTATTTATGTAATACAAGCAGATTAATAAACTTCTGGTACTCACTAATGTTTATGTAGCTGTGTAAGTTCCTCCTCTTAGTTTGTGAAATCCTATGAAAAATTTTCCCAAATCCATCTGACATCTGCAATGTTTCATAAAAATTTATTTGTCCTGACTTGTAAATGAGAAAAATTTATTTCATGTGACAAAAAGGAAATACTACCCCTAAATTTTGCTACTTAACAATAATACAATTTGCAACTTTAGAAGCCTATTCTGTAAGAAAATAAAGCAATTATACAAATTTTTCCATATTAAGGGGGGTAAATTTGTATACATAACCACTGAGTAAAGTTTTCCTGACTGCAATTCATTTACATAACTTTTTTGACACAGCTCTCTTATGTAATTGCTCCAAAGCTAAGTACCACTAATGGGCATATATGAAGTTATGGCAGACCAGAAGATCCTGTTACAGTGCTTTCTACATAACCAGACATGAATATTTTAAAGGCCATTTTACAAAAACCATATTTATTCTAACCAATTAACATGAGTTCTTCAAAACTAGCAATTATTCTATTTTATTTGAAATCCATATAGTTCAAATTTAATCTTATATCTGAAATATAAAAGGTCTTGGAAGAAAACTAAAGATTTTACATAACCAAAAAGGTTTCCAAGTTAGAAAAAAGAATACTTTTAGCCAGGCATGATGGCTCATGCCTATAATCCCAACACTTTGCTGAAGCAGGCAGATTGCTTGAGCTCAGGAGTTTGAGACCAGTCTGGCCAACATGGTAAAACGCTGTCTCTATTAAAAATACAAAAATTAGCCAGGCATGGTAGTGGGTGTCTGTAATCCCAGCTACTTAAGAGGCTGAGGCAGGAGAATCACCTGAACCCAGGAAGCGGAGGCTACAGTTAGCTGAGACCACACCACTGCACTCCAGGACGGATGACAGAGCGAGACTCCATCTCAAAAAAAGAAAAAATACTTTTAAAAGATGGTATGTTTTGTTTTAAAATCCAGAACCTAAGACTTAAAAGCAAATCTTCGTTAAAAGGTGAATGTCTTCTTATTATCTTACAACCATCTACCTCAAACTTAATGTGTCTAGGTTCACTGTTTCTTACAAATCATTTGAAATCAAACTCCTGGCATCATCATGCTTCTCTCCAGTGGTCTTCTCTTTGATGACCAAGTTCTGCCAAAGCCCCCTTTGATGCTTCACATTCTCACTGTCACCTCTCCTGGCAGCCCCAAAAGAGA
Source organism: Cacajao melanocephalus (assembly GCA_963573385.1). NCBI lineage: Eukaryota > Metazoa > Chordata > Mammalia > Primates > Pitheciidae > Cacajao > Cacajao melanocephalus. The sequence continues at coordinate 11,913 of CAUYLG010021984.1, forward strand.
AGTCTATTTGTAGCTTAATCAAATGGAAAGCTTCCATGTTTTCTAATATCAACTCCTCCACCAAGCTTGATCCCATATACTGAACAACCACAGTTTTTTCTCTCTCGTTACCCAGGCAGACACAAGGAAGAAAACAGAACTATATGAAATTAAGAGGATGCAAAGTAATAGAATTACTGTACTTATCTTCCTACAAAATTACTATTCCTATTAGAGACATATAGGAAATCACCAAATGCATGATTAGCATATATAGATATAAAAGAGAACTGATTGGAGATTCAAAATACTCTCAACAGTATGGACAACCAGGGCAGAAACTCTTTTAAAGGTAAAATTTACCTAGATAAATGCAAATTCCTATATTTAAGTTAAAAATACTGTCAAATTTTAGAATAGAACAACAGTTGATAAATTCAATGTGAATCAACAATTTGATGAAGTACGACAGAACAACTAAACCAAATCTTAATTATCAGTGCCACAAACACAACTGCAAGGAGCTCACAGGACATTTATGTTCATTTCTGGAGACCATATTTTTAGATGAATCTTGACAAATAAGCATATTCCTATAGAACGGCAATAAAAAAGATTAAGAGGTCTTTTTAAAAACCATAATGTAGGCTGGCGTGGTGGCTCATGCCCGTAATCCCAGCACTTTCAGAGGCCGAGGCAGGCAGATTAAGAAGTCAGGAGTTCAAAACCAGCCTGACCAACATGGTGAAACCCCATCTCTACTAAAAATACAAAAATACAAAAATACAGAAGTGTGCACCTCTAATCCCAATACTCAGGAGGCTGAGGCAGAAGAATTGCTTGAACCCAGGAGGCAGGGGTTTAAGCCAAGATTGCGCCATTGGACTCCAGCCTGGACAACAGAATGACACTCCATCAAAAAACAAAACAACACAAAGAAAACCCATAATGTATACAAACACCATATTATATACTAACCATATCTTGGAAATCTACCTAAGGCATCTATAGGAAAGTATAAAATGTTTAAATTTAGCCAGAAAAGAAAACTGAAGAAAGCGAATGAGGCTGTTATTACTAAAGTAAACTGAAGTAAAATTCCAGGTGACTTTAAATGTAAGAGCTTAGGCTTGATCCTATAAACTGTGGGGAATAACATGAACTAAACTGATCAATTCAAAAAGCTTTACCTAGCGACAAATTTTGGAATAAGGGTAAAATTAGGGAAGAAGGAGGAAAAGAAGTTATCTAGACAGAAAAAGCTAGTCTCCATGCTAATACAACAACTGAAAGATACTGAAGACAGTTTTGGGTAAAACTGCAAGATACTGTAAGCTCTTCAACCCTCCCTCAACATTCTATAAGACAAACAGAGTTTTAAAAAGGCAAAAGTTGGCTAGCTACCACTATGCCATAAAAGGGGGAAAGGCTCATACCATAAATTTCAAAAAGTAGGAAAGACAGAAAAGATTTTAGCAAAGCTCATTATGCCATGGATCCTAGCCTCTAGAATGCACTGGGGAAAGAAAATGAGTTAAAATAGCCCACAAACTCCCACTAAAAACTCCTCATTTTTGAGACAAGAAGACAGAAGGCATAAATAGGAAGCCCAGAGAAAAGTAAAACAAAACAAAACAAAAACACTTAATATTAAAAAAACCTCTACCCACCTTCAAAGGATTTCAGCAGGGGATAGAAAAACCACCAGGGTATGCTATTTTCAAGGATCCACACTTAACAGAAGATAACCCAAAGGTAACCCCACAGAAAATAGGAAACATTCCCCTGAAGGCTATTTAACAAAAATGCTGCATTGGCCATGTGCTCCCTCTCCCCCTCCCTCAGGCTTCAGGAAAGTACATAAAAGAACACCCCAGCCCTCACAATATAGCCCACAGGAGAAAACAAACATCAGAAAAAGGTGGCAGAAGTGATAAAGAGCATTCACCCACAATTTTTCAGTGAAACAGCAAGGCAACTCTGCAAACATGCCTAAGGAAAAGAAGATTCATCTCAAATGTCACCCTCTATTAGAACTTAATAAAAACATAAATTCAAGAAAACTAGACTTCAAGGAATAGTTGATAAAACAGAGATGACAGAAGAGATAAACTGAAGACCAAAATAAATCCATAACAGTGTTAATAAATATATTAGAAACATAAAAGGAATAACATAGCTAAAATTCAAATGAGAAAATTTATTTAAATTAATCAAGATAATCACAGTAAATATGAGGGAGGGGGGAAGGTTAATGCAAACACAGAGAAAATCAAGGCGTGATAGGCAACTATTGTGGCAGACAGCTTCCAAGACAGCCTCCAATGATCCCAGCCTCCTAGAGTTCATGTCCTTGTATAAGCCCCTCTCATTAAGTTGGCCAAACCTAGTGATCTGCTTCTAAGCAAGAATATGGTAATGTAGACAGGATGTCACTTCCATGACTGAGTTACAAAAGACTGTGGCATATCTTGCAAGATATTCGCTCTCGTCTTCTTGGCTTGCATATTTTGAAACGTAAACTGCCATGTGGAAAGCGCTCAGGTGACAAGGAAGGGAGGCTATCAGCCCAACATCGTATGGGGAACTGAATGCTGCCAACAACCATGAGTGAGCTTCAAAGCAAATCCTTCCCCAGTCAAGGTTTCAGATGAGACCACAGATCCTTAACCAACACGTTAACTGCAGCCTTGTGAGAAACTGAAGCAGAGGGCCCAGTTGTCATACCTAGATTCCTGACCCATGGAAACTATGAGATTAATAAATGTGTGCTGTTTTAAGCTACTGCATTTTGGAATAATCAGTTATGAAGTAAGTAACAACATCAAATGTTAATCCTTGTTTTAAAGTTCCAAAGATGATTAGTTATCTCTGAGGAAAGGATTACCTGCCCCCAAAAATTTCAATTATAATTTAAGAAAAGTTTTCTGATGTTAAAAAAAAAAAAAAGAATGTACAAACCAAAAAAGCACAGTATGTTCCATAAAGAATTGATACAAGATATATCCCAGTTAAGCTTTCAAACTCAAGGATACAGAAAGAATTATTCTAGGATCCACCCAGAAAAATCATGTCAGCTATGGTAGGGTGATTGCAAGGTAGGGTGGGGATGAAAATCAGGCTGGTCTCAGACTTCCCAGAGCAACATTTAATGTCATAAAATACTGATGCAATGTGTATGTACAAAGTTCGGAGGTAGAGAAAATATGACCTGACAATATTATGCCCACTTTACAAGTTACAAATGTGTAAGGCAACAGGCAGTCATTCTCAACCATGAAAGATATCAAGGATTCTAGAGCCCAAAGACTCTTCTTAAATTAACTACTGGCAATGAAATCAAGCAACGGATCAAAAAACAAAATTTTAAAGGACAAAATGTGATGAGCACTGGATTTATGGTTACAGAAAAGAATATAAGTATTATAAATTATGACAATGTAAAATTACAACTTACAGAAACTGGGACCTGAAAGAGAAAAGGTAGGAGAAGTATAATTGTACTTTCATACCAGAGAATCACTCAATACTGTTCAAAATTAGAATATGGAGTTAAAACATAATTACTCAAACTTGTGAGTTTCATAATATGTTTTCTTATAATGGAGGCAAGTAACCTTTTATCAAGAAACATTTACATAAACTTTAGCAAATCTTTTGTTTTTTAAATTCCACTGAAAACATAGTGTATATAATATAATCCCTTTGTACATCCTTTTGTTCCCAGAGAGATGTCTGTATTTGTGAACGGTAGAATTTAGAGTAATTTTTGGAAAGCATTTCATATTTTCTATATTACTTATATAATGTAAATATCCTTTTTATTAAAAGCATGATGTTGTTTTCCCCCAAAACAACAGAATGCAGGAGGGAAGTACATACTGAAAGCCTGAAGTAGGGTAGAGGTATTTAAAATGAAGTCTCACATATTGTTAGAAAGATTCCTGCATTGGTTATTAGTTAATTTCACAGGCTTGATCTAAAGTTCAGTTTCTGAGATCACAGACTTTCTCCCTAAATAAAGATCTTTGCAGCATAAAAATTCCTGTTTTCTATTACATTCCAGGCCTAGAATTCTTGGCCTGGCTTTCAAGGAGCATCAAAATATGACCCTAAACTGCAACTAAATTGTTTTTATATAATTAAACTAATCTTCTCACTGTCCCACAAATATCTCATGCTATATTCAGCCTCCATATCTTACTACCTATGTGGAGTATGTCCTAAATAAATAATTTAGGTGTTTCCATTTCATAGACTATTCCTTCCCCAATACTTAATAAGATAAATAAAATGAATTTTAAAAAGTAACTACATCTAGCTAGTTTATTTGCTACACAAAATTCTTCCTAAAGTCTTAGAATTTAACTAAAATATTCTTTCAGAATTTTTAGAGCATTCAGAGACTTTTCTATACTGAAACATAACTCTAAATACTGTTTTGTAGACTGCGTTAGTCTTAACTCAGAAAAACTTAAAAAATAATCTCAAAGAATATAAAAATTTTAAAAATATATTTAAAGAAACTCATCCAAAAATTAAAAAGGAAATAAAAGAATGATACAAATGAACTTGATTAGAAATATGTTCTTAAACCTCTGATATGGTCCTCCCAACCAAACATTTCATATTATATATATTTTAAAAGATAAGATTATATATTTGTATAGAATACTACAGTTTACAAAGTGTTTTAATACTCACTTTATCATTTACTTCCAAAAATAATCTTAAAATCACAATTATCTACAAAAGGACTATGAGTATACTTAAAAACAAGAAACTACAAAAATAAAAATTATAAAAAATATTACAGTACAAAACAATCAATCAAACTTTCTAAATTTATCACATAAATATATTCATCATAATCCTCCTTAACAACACAAAGCTACATTTGCAAGTAAGCAGCTAAAGCTTTCATTTACGTTTTTCCTCTCAACCATGGTTTAAATGTTTATAGTCCTTGTTTTAATATTCCAATATACATTCAAACTGTGGCACTTGCAGTTTTACATTTACCTTCAATAGTAACTATAAAACCAAAATTTATTTTTAATTCGATTCCATTTTTCCTGAATTGAAGACCCAAAATTTCCTGAAAAAACCATTTAACACTTAATGTTACATTTACAATAATGATAAAGAACAAGGGTAAATCAATGTAAAAATGAATAAGCTTTAATGATACTCTTAACAGGATTTCCAGATACTTCCACCACAAGATGGAGATAAAGTAGATGTATTTACATATTTCAAAAATATATAATGTTATGAAATTATTTGATATCACTTGGCTCATAATCAGAAATATGTGCTACTCTTTATTATAAAGGTAAACTCATTTCACATGATCAGTTTTAATTCAGTTATTTCCAAAATGTTATTTTAATAAGATAAAGACATATAACATTTTCATGTTTCAATTCATTTTACACAAGAAACTACCAGTATTAAGGTATTTTTAAAAACACATTGAAGAAGATTCATATATCAATACCAGAGCTGTTCAATAAATTTTCCTGTAATTATGTAAATAATCAATGTCTGCACTGTCAAATATGGTATCCAAAAGCCACATGTAGCTACTGAGCATTTGCAATGTGGCTAGTGCCACTGCGAGACTGAATTTTAAATTTTATATAATTTTAATTAATTTAAAATTAAATAGCCAATGTGACTACTGACTAATATGCTAGACAGCACAGAGCTATATTATAGTCAATTTAGTATTTTAATATATATCAAAATCTAATCATGGTTTTCAGAGTATAAAATAACACACAAAAACTGAACTTTAAAAATAAAATTACTATACATCAATGACAAAAACTAAAGATTCCGACAATTAATAATGGAGATTTTTCCAAAATAGAAAAGCTCAATATAACTATAATGGTAAAAATAAAAACCAATATTGGTAAAAATAAAAACCAATATTAAAAGGAGTAAAGTTTACAGCATCTTTCAAAGGGAATAAAAGAGCATATATTATGCAAGTCGAAGCCAACATTTCCAATAATAGGGAAAAAAAAATTGTTACATCTTACCAAAACAGGAGGAGTCTAACTCTGCAATTACAAAGTAGAGCACTTTGCACCAGAGACAGATTCCAATATAAATGAATTGGACCTCAATCAATACAAAGTTGGGTATCAATTAAACTAGAGAGCCAGTAGCCATTCTGTTTCAAACCGAGAGAAACAGTCTTACTAATCCAGATAAAGATGCCAATCAAAGGTGTTGAAACCAAAAGGAAAAGTTTCATGATGATCACATCTGATAAAACATAAGAGAGGATTCAAGAAGAAGCCACTTGAGTCTGTTCTTGGATTTGGGCAGAGAAAGGGAGGAAGCTGATTTAAAAGTGCTATAGAGGTGACACTGAGAAGACAAAAGAGTGTTAGAAAAGAATCTGAGAATTGGTCACCAAATAATACCTGAAAATGTGTTGATGGTTGGATTGTTCCGGCACAAGAGCCCTGACTAAAATTAAGCAAACAAAAAGGATGTTTCATTAAACTGTCTGTGTATTATAAAACTGGGATATAGTCTTCTCTTTTGCAATAAATAATCAAAACCAGCTTTTTAATGCCAGCCAGGCTCTAATAGAAAATGAAAAATAGGCTCCTATATTCAGCCAATCTATCCTTCCCCGAAGATCTCAGTAAATTACTTCTACATGTGCTGTGTTAAAACCAAACCCCTAGAGGGCAACTGAGCTTCAATTTTTACTTCTTAATATACTTCAGTTCCTCAGCAGTTTATAGATACCATGACCTACTTCCTTATACCTTGGAACTTTTCCTTCAATACAAAAAGGAAATGGAAAGAAGAAAATTGATATATTCCATTACTAATGAAAAATATCATTATGGAATACATTCCTTAACAGTGACAATTCAATGATGAAAACTATGGTACAAACAGGTATATTCCTGAATAAACAGAATCATAAATGAATATTTGAATCTTAACACTCTCAGTAGGAATCATGTAGCAGATAGGAAAGACATACTTAACAAGTCTATTTAACATAAACGCTTTGCATAACTTCACATTCACTAAATGACATGTTAAAATTTGCAGGGAAAAAAAGTAGAGAATCCAATTTCAATAACGATTAACCCTATACAAACTACCCAGTATACACCACTACAGGAAAAACAATGTTTCTTCAAAGTCAAAATGTTGAGAGGGTCCTGACTGCCCTACTAAGTTAACTCTATTTCATGAGGAAGAAGTATTGATATTCAAATAGGCCCACATAAAATACTGACATAGCAAAAAAAAAAAAAGTTATTGTATCAATATAAAAATGTACTCACTAGCAAGGCCAACAAAGATATCTTAGATTCAGTCTTTTTAAATGAAACTCAAAAATTAGCCATATACAAGCATAAAATGTGAACACCAAAAAGGTAGCATGAAAGAAAATGCTGAGAATTTACCTGGACAATATACAGAATAATAATAACTCCTTGATAACCTGATCCAAAAGTCATGGGTTTTTTTTTTCATTTTTTATTTGTATAGATGTAGGCGGTATATAAGGAAAGCTTTGTTAAATGGATACACTGTGTAGGGGTGAAGTCTGAACATTCAGTGTAACCATCACCCAGAGTACCCTGTACCCAACAGATAATTCCTCACTCCTTACCCACTTCCTACTCTCCCATCTTTCCTAGTCTTCAGTGTCTATTATTCCAATCTCTGTACCCATATGTACATATTATTTAGCTTCCACTTATAAGTGAGAACATGTGATATTTGACAGAAAGTCATGGTTTCTTTAAAAACCCAAGTAAGACTTTTACATGATCAACTCTCTTTATCTGTATGTATTTTCTACAATATGTATTCAATAACTGTAATAAAATTATAATTCCATCCAGAAACAGCTTTTGAAGGTAAATATGTATTGTGTGTCACCATACAAGTCCTTCCTCCCCAGCACAGCAGGTCACCAGTACTTCCTTATCTACTGTGCTCAGTGACAGGACCATCATCTTGGTAAGGACAGAGACCACACACACATGCTGCTTAAAGACCCTTTCTCCATGTCCCAATCATTTTCTTCACTAAATTCATCAATTAATTATTAGTATTACATCCTAGGTACTTAGGAATCTAAATGATCACAAAGCAATTTCTGTTCATTTGGATTAGAATCCATATATGAAATCTGAAAAATCAAAGAATGCACTGATGGAACAGATTAGGAAGAAGCTGCTAAGGCAGGTGAAGTTTTTGTGCCACAGAGATAGTAAAGGAAGCAGCCATATAATTTACAGGATACAAAAGAGGTCAAGGTTTAAGGCTGCCAGAACATACTTTATTATTTCCTAAGAATTTCCTTGGCCTACTGGAAAAGAATCTGAAACCTGGCCTAGATATTTTGGGGTCTAAACTCCCAAGATGGAAGTAAAGTAAAGGTCAAGAAATCACAAACACACAAATCTAACAACAAAAACAGCCAAAAACTTACAGCTTGTATGGAACAGTTCTTTAGGTAGTGAATTATGTAACTTTAAGATACACAAATGAGCAAAATCTATATGGGCTGCTTTAAGGAGAAATTCTGTTCTTTTGGCTAATCCAGTATTTCTCAACCTTAGATGTACATACAAATCACCTTGAGAGCTTTGGGAAAAAAATGTAATTATCTCTCTTTGTGGAGAGAAACCTGTGCACTACTACTTTGCTTTGTTTTGATTTGTTTTTAATTCCTAGATAATTATGAGGTACAATGAGGGTTAAGGACCACTGATTTCGCATATGTGTGAGAGATGAAGATCCAATACACGTCAATTATACAGTCAAAGTAAAGGTTCTACTATAAGAATATGACAATTTGAATCTCATCATCTAAACAGACTTCACCAGGGAAGATAAGAAAGAAAAAGATAACACAAAAGAAGTTGCATGAAGCCTTAATCACTGAGGCAGTAAACAGTAGACCTATTTAAAGTCTACTCTGAAAATCACTGGGCACTAATGAAATGAAAGAACTCCTCAATAAGCTCAACGATATATAAGTCAACCACAGATGATCTTCTGAAGCTAAAATAAGAGGAAAAAGAACAATTAAGATTTTTCACACTAATGCAACAGGAAGTACAGTTAGTCAAATCTTCAATAAGATCACATATTCTAACTTCTGAAAGTTTAAATTTCATGAGCTAGGCATAAATCTATGGGAGATATGCCAGGAAAAGAATAAAATGCAACACATCCTAAATTTAAATTTGTACACTGGACTGACACAATCTAGGACTCAATGAATGTCTAGCTGCTTTTAAAGAGGGTTTCAAATTTCCAAATATAGCCTTGATTTTTCTCCTAATTTCCAAATATAAACTTGACTTTTCTCCTTATTTCCAAATATAGCCTTGAACTAGAGAAAACTGAACTTTTCTCTAGTTCAGTTTGTGTAGGTGAGTGACAAGAAATAAGCAAAGACTGTAACTGCAGTTATCTGTATTGAGTTGGGATACAACTATTCCTACTGAGTCAATAAAACCAGGTATTTTGCCACCATAAAGGGATATCATCTGCCTGGAAAAGACAAAATGGAAATGAAATCACCACATAAAAAGCTCAAGGATCCAATAGGCTTGCAAAGGCAACTATAGAAGCAAGACAATGTTACTGCAGAGAACTGGTGTCTTTTTTCTTTTTTGAGATGAGTCTCACCCTGTTGCCCAGGGTGGAATGCACTGGCATGATCTCAGCTCACAACAACCTCCGCTTCCTGCATTCAAGCGATTCTCCTGCCTCAGCCTCCTGAGTAGCTGGGATTATAGGCATGCACCAAGACACTCGGCTAATTTTTTTTTTTTGTATTTTTAGTAGAGATGGGGTTTCACCAGGCTAGTCTCAAACTCCTGACCTCAAGTGATCTGCCTACCTCGGCCACCCAAAGTGCTGGGATTACAGGTGTGAGCAACCATGCCTGGCCGAGAACTGGTTTCCAATCATGTGCTTAATATTAACCCATGCTATGATCTAAAACCTGTCAATTACCTAATATTTTACATAAAGAACTTTGAAAATTATTATAAAGATTCTGCCCATCACTTTAATTCTATGCAAGACTTGGTTCTTTGGCAATGTCACTGACTTAAGGAGGTGTGAGTACAGGGCTGAACTATAGAAATACTTTGTAATAAATACATGGCAAAGTTCAGAAAGTCAAAAAGAAGCTGAGATGTGTGTAATGACCTGGAAATCCTACAGAAAGATATGTCCTAGTAAGTCTAGTCAAGTCAAATCAGTTTTTATTAAGCTCTGCTGGAAGAGATAGCTGAAATAAGGAAAGATATCTAATATGAACTCAGAGTTACATTTGTTTTGAGTTTGTCATTAAAACTAAAGTTTTAAGGTTATGATGAAGAATCAAAGGGATAAAAAAGTTAAATGTAAACAGATCACTTGTGCATGCATTTTAATGGTAAAAACACAGGTAATATGTTAGAATGCAGAGTAAAATTATCGGTGTTGATTAGAAGGAAAAAAGCAGCCTAACAATGTGAACTTTCAGATTATGTAAGCAAAAGTAGCCATTAAATTAAAAGATTAAACTGTGTTTAGCTATTTAGCCATTCCTAGACCAAAGAACATATTTCTTTAACTTTGAGGACTTCAGTAAGATAAAATGTCACATTTAAAAACCTGACAAATCTGGTGAATTAATTTCTCCAGAGAAGGTAAGGAGTAATGCCTTAGGACACCTGTAAGAAAAGCAGTAACAAAAAGACTATGCAGTTAATGCTCATTCTCTTACAACACTTTCACTCTTTAAATAAATGCCAGGGGTTATGCTATAGCAATATGAGACAGGTTCGTCCCTTTGGTTCCAGCAAACACACATGGTTCCATTGTTGTCTGTCACTGTTAATGAAAAACAGCTTCTACTTTTAAAAGAATGCAGAAAGCCAAAATTTAGAAAGTAAACTTGTAATCTGTCTTGTATTTGGTGGTAAAATTAATCTTTCAATTTTATTTGTATGAACTCTTTTCCTGGGAAGGAAAATAGAAAGAAGAGAAAGAAGAAAAAAGGAATAAAGGGAGGTAGAAAGAATAGATTTCAGATTTTTTTTTTTTTTTGATTTACCAGAAATCTAATCTAAACTTCTGTTTCAGACTTTTAAGGCACTCCAAAATCAGCCTTGACTCTCAGTCTTTATCTGTATCATTACCCCCTAATGCATCACTGGTTTCCTAAGGTCAATCTCTTTGCTGCTGTATAAACAAACATGCCAATTCTCACCTCTGTACCTTAAATTCTGGGTCTCTGGTCTGAAATGTTTTTCCAGCTTCCCTATACTTAGCCAAATAATTAGCCATACTTCAAGGTCCAACTGATATCCCACATACTTCATTAAGTCTCACCTGCCTAAATCAGAATTCAATGGCTTATTTTTTTCTAAACTAACATAGCTGTTTTATTATAAATTGTTTTATATGGTATAATTCTATTTTCTCTGCCTGGTTTCTCTCTCATCAACCATACAATAAGGTACTTAAAAGCAAGTCTCGGACTTCAACACTGTCTCTATAGCACTTCTCACAATATTGAACGTGTGACAGGCAACCAATAATATTTAATAGAAATGCTATTAAACTTAATTCTGTAAATTTAATTCTGTGCATTCAGAGCAATATCAGAAAGTTTTAGAAATTACTGAAGCAATGTCTAGTTTGCTACTCAAACTTTATTATCTTTTTCCAATGAAATATATTTAAATCCTAGAAAAAACTTAGAAAAAGAATCAAGTTTTAAAATTGCCAATATTATCAACCCTTTGAAATAATACCTGCTAAAATTTCCTCATAGCACTGTTTCTTTATAGAAACAGTTTTAATTTGAATATATATTTGATAACTATGTCCCCTACCATACATAAACTCAATAAGAACGCAAACTGAATCTGTTTCAGTCACATTTATGTAGACAATTTATGTGCAGTGCAGGACACATGGTAATATTCATAAATTTATGAAGTTAGTTAATTTAGGCAGGCCCTTCCTGTGTTTCTAGAATTTAATTTGATTAAACCAAGAGTCAGGAAATGTTTTCAGTAAAGAGCCATAGAGTAAACATTTTAGGCTTTGTAGGCCATGTGGTCTCTGCTGCAACTACCCAATTCTACTGCTGTAGTATGAAAGCAGCTATAGGCAATACATAAGTAAATGAGCATGGCTGTGTTCCAATGAAACTTTGTTTACAGAGATAGGTGGTGGACCAAACATGGAAAACAGGCTGTAGTTTACCAACTCTTGAATAAAAACAAGTTTCTCACATCGATCAACACACTTACTGTGACTACAAATATATATCTTATCATATCCTATGGCTGTACCATAATTTATATAAGCAATCAGACTCTGCTGACATCTACTTTTTGGCAATATGCTGTACTACATATTTTGCTATGTTGAACATCCTTATGCATATTTTATTCTACATCTCTGACCATTCCCTTAAGACAAAATCCTACTGGCAGAATCGCTAAGAAAAGGAGTAGCCATATTTATGAATTTGGTGATTTTTTAAAAATAAGAGCTCCTTTCATGCTGTTATTCCTGGCCAGCAGTGTAAATGCCTGCTTTTCCAAAATCTGGTCAACACTATACATTACACATGTTTTCTTACCCACAAATACTTCATCATGCATATGGTAAGAGTTCAATATTTGTCTACATTTTTCTAATTAGATAGCAGTGATCTAAAATGAAATAAACAAGTATTAACATATATCATTCAATGAAACAAAAGTATACCTCTGTGCCATATGAACCACCAAAAACCACAGAATATTAAAATCACTCCAGAAAGTTCCTTTAATATCTTTTTTCAATCAATACTTGTTTCACACTCACATAGTCAACTGTTGTTCATATTAGTTCTGTCTATTCTAAAACACTATTTAAATGTGGCCTGTTCTAGAAAATAATATTAAAAGAGTATACACTTTTTATTTCTCTAATTTTTATATTTAACTGAGCATAATCATTTTGAAATTCATCTCCACTGTTGTACAGAAGAGTAGTTTGTTCCATTTTATTGCTGAATAGTAATCCCTTGTATGAGTACACCACAATTAATCTTATCCCTTCTTTTTTTCAGAGGAATCCGGGCTATTTTCAATTTTTGGCTACTGATAGATACACTACTATACACAGTACTAAACAGTAAACAAATTGCTTTTGTTTACTATAAGTAGTTTATCAGTTATCTATCAGGCCTTTTTGCCTGCATAAGTTTCATTTCTCCTGGAAAGACTTGCTAGGTCACTGGGCAGATTCGCGTTTTGTGAATATTGTTAGTGTTCTTAATTGCAGTCATTCTGGCAAGTATGCCATTCCAAACACATGAAGGTTGTCTTTATGTTATTGTCCTACAAGTTCCCAAGGTTTTGCTCATTTTTAAATATTTTTCCTCTCTCTGTTTAGATATTTCGATTGATCTATCTTTAGGTTAGGATTCCTACTCATTCTCATCCTAAAAGTTTTATGTTAAATATTGTTTTTTTCAGTTTTAGAATTTCCATTTGGGTCTTTTTTATTGCTTCAAATTCTCTGTTAAGATTTCCTACTTTTATTCATTGCAAGCATATTTTCCTTATGTTCTTAAGCAATTACGACAGCTGCTTTAAGATTCTTGTCTGCTAATAACAACATATGACCTATCTTGAAGTTAATTTCTGTTGATTTATTTTGAGAATGGTTCATGTCTTCTTGTTTCTGTGTACACTGAATAATTCTGCATTCTACTGCAACACTGTGAGTAATATGAGTAGAAAGTTTGGGTTCTGTTTTCTCTGAATAATTTTTTTCTTCTTCATTTAAGCAGGCAATTTAACTTACTCTGAGTATATATGCACACACACTTTCCAAGGCCTGCAGCTACACCAAATCCTGTCCTTGGTTCCTCAGACCAACAAGACTGAAGGGTTTTGTTCGTCAAGAGTTTCAGCCACCCGACCTGGAAGAGATTCACCCAGTACTATTTCCTTCCTTCAGTGTTTGACTTCCCTCTATTTTCTGTCTGCTTTTGTTTACTTTCCAATGCTTTCAGGTAGTTATTTTTCCTATTTTGTTCATAGGTCATTGTAGTTTTCTGCAGAAGGAATTGTGCAATAGAGCTAGTAGACCACGCCAAAAACAGAACTCTTTTAAAAACTTAATAAACTCATTATAAAATTTTAAATCATACTAAGTTTAGGTAATATAAAGTAATAGCTCATTGATCTAATGAGATTCCTTCTGACAGATCCCATTCACAATGTGCTAGGACACACACTATCAACTGATTAAAGTTGACAAAGACGAACTATATTTGCTATCTTTGACATAGTCAAATGATACATTATAATGGAAAACACACTAGGCTGGGAATAAAGATAGCTGAATTCTAATAATGTTCCTGCTATATTAACAGGTCAGATGATACTGAACAGGTAATTTACTCTTTTTATTGAGCTATGACACCACGTCTTTCTATTCCCCACTGTACCTAACACCATGTATTACACATAGCAGTACTGAAGGATAGTTTGTTGAATTAACAAATCAGTGTAGTTATGGTTTGTTCTGGAGGGGAAGTGGTTTAGGTGAAATCTTAAGAGGAAGGCCAAGGAATACAAATGTCAGTTTTTAATCTATCACTATCAAAGTGGAACATGTTTACTGATAGTACACTAACAGAAGAGAACCTGCATAATGTGCACAAAAACATTAAAGCCACCACAATTGTACAAACATTCTATTCCTTTCTTTCCCTTTAAAAGAGTGATGTTTACTACTGTCTGATAAAATGATTTCAAATAGAAATAATTTATAAGACACTTCAAAGTTAACATATCCAAAACTAAATTCCAAATCCATCTGCCACCAATAATAAAATAAAATAATAAAATTTCTCCACACTCAGTCTTCCTCATCTCTGCTAACTCTAACTCCTTCTCTTTTACTTGTTCAGGACAAATAAGGAGTGGTATCTTTCTCTGTTGCCTCTGCTTTCAAAATATATCCCAAATATGCTCATTCTCACCACCTCCATTTTTACCACCCTTTCAATCCACCATCATCTGTCAGTTGGAGTATCTCAATCACATCAATCACCCAATTACTAGTGTCTCTAATTCTGCCCTTGTCCCTATTCCACCTATTCTTAACACAGCAGTGAGTGCTGACTATAAATCAGACCCTGTCTCTTTCCATGTTCAAAGCAATCTTCATCTTTCCATTTGTCTCCTTACTAGCTACAAGTCCTCAGTACCTCTAAGACTCTGAAAGATTCTACCTCCAATCATTTTGCTGAACTCCTCCCTATTCACCCTACCCCTCATTCATTCCAACCTAACCACAGTGACCTTTTTGGTGTCCCTTAACCATGCCAGCTTCACTTATACCTCAGGGTCTTTGCACATGCTATTTCTTCTGCCAGGATCATTCTTCTCATAGATACCTGCATTATCTCACTCCTTCACCTCCTTCAAGAATTCTGTCCACATGTCACTTTCTCAGCGAGACCTATACTGATCACCTATTAACAACTGCAACCTCATTTCAACACCAGCACTCCCCACTGAACTTACTGAAATTTATTTTTCGCCAAGGCGCTTATATTTACTTATAATGTTTATTATTTATCCTCCCCTCCCCGATTAAAGTGTGAAGTTCATAACTTTCAAGATTTTTGTCTATTTTATTCACTGTTCATAAAATGGTGAGTGACATACAGGGAATAATAAATATTTTAAATGACTATGTTCCACACAACACTAAGGTTCAAATGCTCAAAGGAATCAGAAAATTCTTTATTTCCTTTGTAAAATTATATTTTTAGTGATGTAATATTTGACTAACACTAAAATATATGCAAACAGCATTACCAAATGCAAATACAATGGAGACAACCAATGAATTAAAATATGACACCAGATAAACTTTTTTATGGGCCTCAGAATAAAATCTCTATCATCTTTATTTAATATTCTGAAAATCTGAATAAATCATAGGAAATTATTAATCTTTAAAACTGCTGGTTTATGATTTAGAATTTATTCTATATTTTGTGTCTCCCAAAAGAGAAAACCACGAAAGGAAAGTGGAAAGAGATATATACTAGAGTGCAATTGTCACCTATAACTTCTGATTTAAAATCTGCTTCATCAAAATCACACAACATTGTTGTGATGTACTGTCTCTGTAAATGTAATGAAATGAAGCACACAATACAATAAGACTGCTTTTATCTCTTTTGTACATTAGGCTTCAAAGCAAATTCTGTCCCCAGCTCCCCAGAAAAGGACTGATTATTATTAACTGGCTCTAAATCTGAGAGTCTAATACATTCCCGAGTTTCATACAAACCCAACTGCCTCCTTTGTTATTTTTCCAACAGATATACAAGATTCCTATAAAAATGTATTTCAGTAAAATATAATTTTGTGTTTATCTGCAAAACGTTTACCAGTATCAGGCTCTGATTACCTGGAAAACTGCAGGCTCATCAAGTAACTTAAGTGAAATGTGATCTTCTACTCAGATTTTATATACAAGCACATGGTACTGCTTAACTGCCATATTTAATTTTAGATTAATTTCTCATAAGAGGAAAGGATTTAAGCCTATTATAGCAAAATAATTCAAAGTTAATGTCTAGGAAGATTAGAACAATAAAATCCTGTTCATGGGGTATTGGTAAAAAAAGCTATGACATTTATAATAATATATATTCATTTTAACAATATTTTAAAATTTCAAGACATGTAATTCTTCGCATTTATGTTCAATTTTTTACACTATTATACCTTCACAGATGAGTTACATAAACTGGTTGTTTAAAAAATTATATTCATCTATCCTGACGAAATTCTTGCTAATTTTGTCATCGAAATTTTTAGTATTTAAGTATTTCATAGGGGCCAAGATGGCTGACTAGAAACAGCTGCAGCCAAAGGCTCCCACCAAGAAGAATGAAAAGGGTGAGTGAACCCTACACCAGCAATTGAGGTATCTAAGTTCTCTCACTGGGACTGGCTAGGCAGTTGGTGAGACGCACAGAGAAAGAGAAAAAGCAGGGTGAAACAACAGCCCACCCAGGAGCCACACAGGGTAAGGGGAGCTCCCATTCCCAGCCAAGGGAGGCAGTGAGTGATTGTGCTACCCTACCCGGGAAACTACACTTTTTCCATGGATCTCTGCAACCTGTGGATCAGAAGATCCCCTCGTGAGCCCACATCAAGGCCTTGGGTCCCAAGCACAGAGCTGTGCAGATTCTGGGCGGCAGCTCAGCTGGAGACTACCTGAGACTACTGAGTTCCCAGAGAGAGGGATGGTCACTATCACAGCAGATGCCTGCTGCCTAAGACTACTGAGCTGCCAAGAGGAGGGGCAACAGCCATCACTGCAGCTCCAATATGCCATTTTCCCCTACCAGTGCCAGGGACACTGGGTGGTTTGGACCCAGGAGGAATTCTTCACAGCAGAGCACAATGGCTGTGGCAGATCGTGGTCAGACTGCCTCTTTAGGTCAAACCCAGATGCATCCCTCCTCACCAGGCAGGGCCTCCCAGTAGGAATGTCAGCAATTCTATTCAGGGGTTTATGTACAGAACTCTGATATCCCTGTGATGGAGTCCCTGGGGGCAGGGGCAGCTATGATCTCCATCTTCTCAGATCAGCAGATTTAGTCTTTCCCCCTGCTGGCTGTGAGGAATTGGAGCAGTCCAGACAGTAGGATTCCCCCAAGAGCAGCGCAGCCCTCCGCCAAGGGGCAGCCAGAGTGCTTCTTTAAGTGGCTCCCTGATCCTGTGCCTCCTGACTGGGTGAGACCCCAAAAGGAGGTGCCAGACACCTTATACAGAAGCTGTCCCACTGGCATCAGGTTGGTGCCCCTCTGAGACCAAGATCCCAGAGGAAGAAGCAGGCAGCCATCTTTGCTGTTCTGCAGCCTCTACTGGTGACACCTTCAGATGCAGGAGGGACCCAGGTAAACAGAGTATCAAGTGGACCCTCAGCAAACCACAGCAGCCCTACAGAGGACGGCTTTAAAAAAAAAAACAAAATTAACAGCAACAATGACAGCAGCATAACAGCATCAACAAGAGTTCCCACAAAAACCCCATCCAAAGGACAGCAGCCTCAAAGACAAGCTAGATGAATTCATGAAAGTGAGAAAGAATCAACTAGAAAACACTGAAAACTCTAAAATCCAGAGTGCCTCTTCTCCAAATGATTGCAACACCTCTCCAGCAAAACCACGGAACTGGGCTGAGGCTGAGATGGATGAACAGGCAGAGGCAGGCTTCAGAAGGTAAATAACGAACTTCACTGCGCTAAAGGAGCATGTTCTAACCCAGCGCAAAGAAGCTAAGGGACCATGACAAAACATTACAGGAGCTGTTAACCAGAATAATCAGTTTAGAGAGGAACATAAATGACCAGATGGAGCTGAAAAACACAACCTCAGAATTTGCAACAAGTATCCATAGCTGAAAGAATTTCAGAGTTTGAAGACTTACCTTGCTGAAATAAGAGGCAGGCAAGATCAAAGAAAAAAGAATTAAAAGGAACAAACAAAACATCCTAGAACTATGGGATTATATATAAAAAATGAACCTACGACTGACTGAGGTACCTGAAAGAGACGGGGAGAATGGAAACAAGCTGGAAAACACACTCCAGGATATCATCGAGGAGAACGTCCCCAACCAGCAAGACAGGCCAACATTCAAATTCAGGACATTCAGAGGACCCCAGTAAGATACTCCACAAAAAGATCAACACTCTAAGACACGTAATCATCAGATTCTCCAAGGTTGAAATGAAGGAAAAATACTATGGGCAGCCAGAGAGAAGGCCAGATCATCTAAAAAGGGAAGCCCATCAGACTAACAGTGGACCTCTCAGCAAAAACCTTACAAGCCAGAAGAGACTGGGGGCTAATATTCAACATTCTTAAAGAAAAGAATTTCCAACTCAGAATTTCATATCTGGCCAAACTAAGCTTTATAGGTGAAGGAGAAACAAGATTCTTTTCAGACAAGCAAATGCTGGGGGAATTCATCACCACCAGGCCTGCCTTGCAAGAGCTCCTGAAGGAAGCACTAAACAGACAAACAAAAAACTGTTACTAGCCACTACAAAAAAAATACTGAAGTACAAAGACCAATGCCACTATGAAACAACTATATCAGCAAGTCGGCAAAATAACCAGTTAGCATCATGACAGGACCAAATTCACATATAACAATACTGGCCTTAAATATAAATGGACTAAATGCCCCCAATTAAAGGACACAGAATGGCAAGCTGGATAAAGAGTCAAGACCCATTGGTGTGCTGTATTCAAGAGACCCAACTCATATGCCAAGACTCACACCAGCTCAAAATAAAGGGATGGAGGACAATTTATCGAACAAATGGAAAGCAGAAAAAAGAAGGGTTCCAATCCTACTTTCTGTCAAAGCAGACTTTAAACAAAAAAGATCAAAGAAGACAAAGAAGGGCACTGCATAATGGTAAAGGGATCCATTCAACAAGAAGAACTAATTATCCGAAATACATATGCACTCAATATAGGAGGGCCCAGATTCATAAAACAAGTTCTTAGAAACCTACAAAGAGACTTAGACTCCCACACAATAATAGTGAGAGACTTTAACACCTTGCTGTCAATATCAGACAGCTCACTGAGACTGAAAATTAACAAAGATATTCAGGACTTGAACCCAGCTCTAGATCAAGTGAACCTGATGGACCATCTATAGATATCCATCTCCACACCAAATCAACAGAATATACATTCTTCTCATCATCACATGCACTTACTCTAAAATCTATCACATAATTGGGAAGTAAAACACTCCTCAGCAAATGCAAAATAACTGAAATCGTAACAGTCTCTTAGACCACAGCACAATCAAATTAGAACTCAAGATTAAGAAACTCACTCAAAACCACACAACTAAATGGAAATTGAACAACTTGCTCCTGAGTGACTCCTGGGAAAATAATGAAATAAGGGAGAAATCAAGAAGTTATTTCAAACCAATGAGGAGAAAAAGACAATGTATCAGAATCTCTGGGATGCAGCTAAAGCAGTGTTAAGACAGAAATTTATAGCACTAACTGCTTACAACAAAAAGCTAGAAAGATTTCACAACCCAAAGAATTAGAGAACCACACAAAAACAAACCCCAAAGCTAGCAGAAGACAAGAAATAACCAACATCAGAGTGGAACTGAAGGAGCTAGAGACACAAAAATCCCTTAAAAAAAAAATCAACGAATCCAGGAGCTACATTTTTGAAAAAATTAATAAAATAGACTGCTAGCTAGACTAATAAAGAAGAAAAGAGAAAAGAATCAAATAGACATACTAAAAAATGATAAAGGGGATATCACCACTGATTCCACAAAAATACAAACAATCATCAGAGAATACCATAAACACTTCTATGCAAATAAACTAGAAAATCTAGAAGAAATTGATACATTCTGGACATATACACCCTTCCAAGACTGAACTAGGAAGAGGCTGAATCCCTGAATATTCCCAATAGCAAGTTCTGAAATTGAGGCAGTGAAAAACACCATACCAACCAAAAGAGCCCAGGATCTGATGGTTTTACAACTGAATTCTACCAGATGTACAAAGAGGAGTTGATGCCATTTCTTTTGAAACTATTCCAAACAACTGAAGAGGAGAGATTCCTCTGTAACTCATTTTATGAGGCCAGCATCATCCTGATACCAAAATCTGGCAGAGATACAACAATAAAAGAAGGCCAGGAACAGTGGCTCATGCCTGTAATCCCAGCACTTTGGGACACCAAGGCGGGTGGATAATGAGGTCAGGTGTTTAAGACCAGCCTGGCCAACATAGTGAAATACTGTCTCTGCTAAAAATACAAAAAAAATAAAAATAAAAAATAAGCTGAGTGTGGTGGTGGGCACCTGTAATCCCAGCTAATTGGGAAGCTGAGTATAGAGAATAGCTTGAACCTTGGAGGTGGAGGTTGCAGTGAGCCAAGATCACGCCACTGTACTCCAGCCCAGGAGACACTGTGAGACTCTGTCTCAAAAAAAAAAAAAAAAAAGAAAAAGAAAACTTCAGAATAATTTCCCTGATGAACATCAATGCAAAAATTCTCAATAAAATACTGGCAAATGAAATACAGCACCACACCAAGAACTTATCTACCACGACCAAGTCACCTTTATCTCTGGGATGCAAGGCTGGTTCAACACACACGAATCAACTAAAGAACAAAACTACATGATTATCTCAATAGATACCAAAAAAAAAAAGGCCTTCAATAAAATTCAGCATCCCTTCATGTTAAAAGCTGTCAATTAACTAGGTATTGACAGAACATACCTCAAAATAATAAGAGCCATTTATGACAAACCTAAAGCCAATATCATACTGAATAAACAAAAGCTGGAAGCATTCCCCTTGAAAACGAGCAGAAGACAAAGATGCCCTTTCTTACCACTCGTTTCCAACACAGTAGTGGAGTTCTGGCCAAGGCAATCAGGCAAGGAAAAGAAATAAAGATTATTCAAATAGGAAGACAGGAAGTCAAGCTGTCTCTGTTTACAGATGACATGATCCTATAACTAGAAAACTCCATTGTCTCAGCCCAAAAGCTCCATAAGCTGATAAGCAACTTCAGCAAAGTCTCAGGATACAAAACCAATGTGCAAAAATCACAAGCATTCCTACACACCAACAATAGACAAGCAGAGAGCCAAATCATGAATGAATTCCCATTTACAACTGCTACAAAAAGAAAAAAATACCTAGGAATAGAGCTTACAAGGGAAGTGAAGGACCTCTTCAAGAAGAACTACAAGCCACTGCTAAAAGAAATCAGAGAGGACACAAACAAATGAAATAACATTCTATGCTCATGGACAGGAAGAATCAGTATCGTGAAAATGGCCATACTGCCCAAAGAAATTTATAGATTCAATGCTAT
>CAUYLG010021985.1:0-34851 GCA_963573385.1 Cacajao melanocephalus
TAGGACCTTAAGGAAGCGCCACACTGTCTTCCACAATGGTTAAACTAATTTACACTCCCACCAACACTGTAAAAGTGTTCCTATTTCTCCACATCCTCTCCAGCATCTGTTGTCTCCAGATTTTTTAATGATCGCCATTCTGACTGGCGTGAGATGGTATCTCAATGTGGTTTTGATTTGCATTTCTCTAATGACCAGTGATGATGAGCATTTTTTCATATGTTTGTTGGACACTTAAATGTCTTGTTTTGAAAAGTGTCTGTTTATATCCTTTGCCTGTTTTTTGCTGGGGTTGTTTTTTTCTTGTAAATTTGTTTTAGTTCTTTGTAGATTCTGGGTATTAGCTCTTTGTCAGATGGGTAGCTTGCAAAACTTTTTTCCCATTCTGTTGGTTGCTGGTTCACTCTAAAGATATTTTGCTGTGCAGAAGCTCTTAAGTCTAATTAGATCCTATTTGTCTATTTTGGCTTTTGTTGCCATTGCTTTTGGTGTTTTAGTAATGAAGTCCTTGCCTATGCCTATGGACAGGAGTTGTTTATTAAACATTTTGGGAATAGACATTCTTAATAAATATATATTTTTTCTTACTAATAAGAACATCCTTGAGATAATCTTAAGTTAAAACTTTTCATATAAAAGTAGCAATAAGAAGATATGTTTTATTTTTATTTAGCCTCATCTAAAAATATTCTTGGCCGGGTGTGGTGGCTCATGCCTATAAACCCAGCACTTTGAGAGGCCGAGGTGGACAGATCTCTTGAAGCCAGAAGTTCAACGCTAGCCTGGCTAACATGGTGAAACCTTGTCTCTATGAAAAATACAAAAATTATCCGGGCGTGGTGGTGGATGCCTGTAGTCACAGCTAGTCAGGAGGCCAATGCATGAGAACTTCTTGAACCCAGAAGGCAGAGGTTACAGTGAGCTGAGATCGCACCACTGCATTCCAGGCTGGGCAATAGAGCGAGGCCCTGTCTCAGAGAAATAGAGAAAGAAAAATCTTTCTCTTGAGTTCCCTGTAAGAACATTTTTATTGGGTTATATAGCTTGCTTGATTTCTAAGAATATACAAGCCTGAAAATTACATCCTAGCTGATCATGAATTATCTTAACACTATGTTAATTTTAAAAAGATAAAAGATTATTTTAAAAATTTTATCCACAGCTTGCAGTTGCAAACAACAGGATCATTACCTTACAAGAAGAAATGGAACGAGTTAAAGAGGAGAGTTCCTACATACTGGAATCCAATCGGAAGGTTAATCTTACTGAATTTATAAAATATTCATAGAGAGCGTATCAGCTTGTTAGTGGTAAAGGAGAGTCTCTAAAGGACTGTTTTAAGCAGCGGGCCTGTATCAAGCACACTGTTTTTATTTAGACTCTATGCATAATTGTGTGATGAAGGTTGTGGGAGGGTTATGCCCCTTTTCCTACAAGATGCTTCTTGGCTTCACAGCCACCTACATCTGTTCAGAGACTTCAAGAAACAGTCTAATTCAGTTTCTTGTTTTTATGTACTGGTGATCTATACAGTATTTAACAATTTGTTATTTGAAATATACCATTACTTTTACACCATGTTACTGTTTTATAAGAAGTGACACCTCATTTATATGATACCACTGGGAAAGAGCTACCATATAAATGTATTTTCTGGATAACTTAATCCTGTAAAGCACCAAACTTGTTATACATGTCTAAATCAGAATTTTGTAAACCTTTATGTTTTATACAATTCCAAGCCTTTTTAATTAAGGACATAATTTAATACATATAGCCCTTTATGATGACTGAGGATCATAATAACCAACATTGATAATTATCTACTACATTATAATAGTGCCACTTCAGGAGACTATTGAAGTTAATAGAGCTTCTGGCACCTATACTTAAATACTCCCTGATATCTGTGGGTGGTTTTTTTCCCTATCTTTTATGTATTCACTAGCATCTCTTACTTTTTACTGATACTAGTGTTGTTAACACTAGGACGATCTCTCTACTTCCTTTTATCTTCATGCTTATAATCTACTGTCCCTAGGAATTCAAATATTCATAGTTATTAAAATTGTTCCTTTGCTAGGCTATTAGACGGAACCAAAGCAGTTTTCCATGACTAAGGTGATCCATCTGCCAGAATTTTTTTATGACCTGCTTATTTTTATCTGTGATTTTGCTGGACACTTGAGGATACCAGTTGTGAATTCTCTGGAGATTGAATCTATTAACATTTAAACCTGTAGCCCTTGGGCCAAGCGCAGTGGCTCACGCCTGTAATCCCTGCACTTTGGGAGGCCAAGGCAGGTGGATCACTTGAGGTTGGGAGTTCAAGACCAGCCTGGGCAACATGTTGAAACCACGTCTTTACTAAAATAACAAAAATTAGCCAGGCTTGGTGGCGCAAACATGTAATCCCAGCTACTTGGGAACCTGAGACAGGAGAATCACTTGAACCCAGGAGTTGGAGGTTGCAGTAGGCAGAGATTGAGCCACTGCACCCCAGCCTGGGTGACAGAGTCAGACTCCATCTCAAAAAAAAAAGAAAAAAAAAAACCTATAGTCCAGCTCATATTTTGAAATGAATATTATGTTATTTTTAGAGGCTGATTTTTAAAACCTCTATCATCCGGTTTGGTAAGCCCCCAATTCAGCTTACCCTTTAAAAATATACTGGACTTCTTCAGTTTCTTTGTTGTGTTTGTTCATTATTATACCTGCTTCAGTATGATCTTTTTTTCTTACTAAATAGCAATGTTAGTCTCTGCTAATTCTGATTAAATCCTTAAATATGTACAATGTTATTTATCTTTTCAAGGGTCCCAAGCAAGACAGAACTGCAGAAGGGCAAGCACTAAGTGAAGCAAGAAAGCATTTAAAAGAAGAGACGCAATTACGATTGGTAAACTTTGCTTAATTTCTAATAGTTCAGGAATACATTAAAAGGTAACTGACCACTTAGAGGTTTTATTATACAGACCAAGATTAGGAATATCAATAGTGTTCTGAAAAATTATAGATCCTGTAAAACGGTTTATCTCTTCTTAACACACATTCCTTATCATACTGACAGTCTTTTTCTGAGTATTCTCAACAATAAGATTTTGTTAATCTTTATTTTTTGCTTTTATGGTTTGTATTACAAGAATATTAAGTATACAGAACCTACTTTTTTAAACTATGCAGTCTCACTCCTACCTAAGTCCTCATCCCTGCAAAGATTCTTGGAGGTGGTGGCTCCTCTTTTCTTTACAAAGAATCATTATTATAGGATTACACTATTTTATTTTCAGCTGTTGTTTCTGATTTATACTTGGTCTTAGATATAAATGGAAACATCTATCATCCAATATTCGTCTTAAGATTTTTTTAGAAATTGAAAAAAAATAACATATATGTATTTATATATATACACACTATATATAATATATATATATATGTATATATATATTATATATAGTGTAACACCTCACTGTAATCAGAATGGCAGCTATCAAAAAATTGAAAGATAAATGTTGGCAAAGATGTAGAGAAAGGGAAACTTTACACACTACTGGTGAGAATATAAATTAGTATAGCTACTATGGAAAACAGTATGAAGGTTGTTTTAAAAAATTAAAAACCAGGCCAGGCACAGTGGCTCAGCACTTTGGATTACATCTGAGGTTAGGAGTTCATGACCAGCATGGTGAAACGCTGTCTCTACTAAAAATAAAAATAAAATCAACCAGGCATGGTGGCACACTCCTGTAATCCCAGCTACTTAGGTAGCTGAGGCAGGAGAGCTGCTTGAACCTGGGAGGCTGAGGCTGCAGTGAGTCAAGATTATGCCGTTGCACTCCATCCTGGGCGACAGAGCCAGGCTCCATCTCAAAAAATAAAAAATAAATTAATTAAATCAATCTAGCATATGATTCAGCAATCCCACTACTGGGGATATATCCAAAGGAAATGAAATCAGTATGTCAGAGAGAATCTGCACTCCTATGTTTACTGCAGCACTGTTCACAGTAGCCAAGATATGGAATCAACCTTAGTGTTAATCAACATATGAATGGATAAAAAAAAATGTGGTACATAGACACAATGGGATGCTACTCAGCCATAAAAAAGAATGAAATCCTGTCATTTGTGGAAACGTGGCTGAACCTGGAGGACATTATGTGAAGTGAAATAAGCCAAACACAGAAAAAGAAATGCCATGTGATAACATGATAACATTCATATGTGTAATCTAAAATGTTGTTCTCATAAAAGTAAAGAGTAAGGTGGTGGTTACCAGAGGGAGAGAGGGCAGGGGATAGTAAGAGATTGATCAACAGGTACAAAGCTATAGTTAGATAGGAGGACTGAGTTCTGGTCCTCTGTTGCATAGTATGGGATGATTAGAGTTAACAATAATACATATTTTAAAATAGAAGAGAGATTTGTTGCTTTTTGTTCTTTTTTTATTAACACATAATAGGTGTACATCGTTCCAGGGTACCTGTGATAATTTAATATACTCATATAATTTGTAAAGACCAAATCTGTGTTCTTGGGATACCCATCACCTTAAATATTTGTCTTTTCTTTATGCTGGAAAGAAGAGAGGCTTTTGAATGTTCTCATCACAAAGAAATGATAAATGTTTAAGATGATAGATGTGTTCATTTCTCTGATTTGATTATTACAGTTTTTATATTATTGAAACATCATGTTGTACATCATAAATATGTACAGTTATGTGTCAATCATACTTTAAAAAAAAAAAAAAGAACTTACAGTAAGGGATACTATTCCTGTACTGGATTTTTAATAACCCCTGTTATTAACATAGTAAATCTTCCTGGAGTTTTGATAGTATGACAAACACAAGGACCTCCCCACAGTGTCTCTAAGAATAAGGAAGAGCCTGAAAATAAGGGGTGACTTAACTTGTACTAAAAAATTATTATAGGCCAAGTGCCATGGCTCACACCTGTTATCCCGGTACTCTGGGAGGATCGCTTGAGCCCAGGAGTTTGCGACCAGCCTGGGCAATATAGGGAGACCCCATCTCTAAAAAAATACAAAATTAGCCATGCTTGGTGGTACATGCCTGTATTCCCAGCTACTTGGGAAGCTGAGGAGGGAGATCACCTGAGCCCAGGGAAGTTGAGGCTGCAGTGATTGCACTGCACTGCAGCCTGGGTGACAGTGAGACCTTGTTTCAAAAAGTATACATGTATTACAAGTTGACAGTATATAACAATTTCAGATTTTTTTTTTTTTTGAGATGGAGTCTTGCTGTGTCACCCAGGCTGGAGTGCAGTGGTGCTATCTCAGCTCACTGCAACCTCCACCTCTCAGGTTCATGCAATTCTCCTGCCTCAGCCTCCAAGTAGCTGGGATTACAGGTGCCCACCACCACGCCCTGTGTTTTTAGTAGAGACAGGGTTTCACCATGTTGGCCAGGCTATTCTTGAACTCCTGACTTCATGATCCGCCTGCCGCAGCCTCCCAAAGTGCTGGGATTACAGATGTGAGCCACCACGCCCGGCAGAATTTAATATTCTTTTAAAACACAGCAGTATTATTTTAACATCCTTAAAATAGCATTTACTTTCTATGTGTTTGTGAATGAGATCTCAAAATATAATTTTCATAAGAAAGGTTACACAAATAATATATGTCAGCATTTTAAGAAGGGGTATGATTCATTTTCTATAATGCTAATCTTGTAAACCGGGAATCTCAGTGAAGTGGCACATAATAAAAATCTTAAAATTTTTCACATCATTTTATAACAGTAAGACAAATATTTGTTAAGAAGGAAAGAAACTAAGAAAGTAGGTGAGGGCCTAGGTGAGCCCAGGGCACAAGGTAGATGTGGAAGATCCTCAGATCTTTGTATCTTTGATCATCCAAATAACGTTGCAGTAATAATGGTTGAAACAAAAAGAGGTTTCATGTTAAATGAACCTAAAAATTCTGTTAGCCTCTTAGCCATACTGGCCATCCTCAGTAATTGCAATGTTACCCCAGGGACCCAGGTGGTCCTCTGTGTTCTCTGGGCTCTTGAATATATCAACAACATTCAAATTTAGGAGAATTGCGACTGCTTCATTTTGTGCTGACTACTGTAAACCTGTATGTATCTTTATATAATAAGATATGACATCAGTTGTCTTAATATCTAATGAAGTGTCTCAAATATGTGTATATTTTAGACATATTAAATAGCACTATCTTTGGGTTAGCAGGTTTTTCAAATTTGTACGTTATTAGGCAAATGTTATTGTATATCCTAATTATTGTTAATTAATCATTGTTAATGTTTCTGAAAATGAATGGTAGCTTAAGCTATTTTGCCAGAATATTAAGACTGACAGTTTTGGTGTACTTTTTCCTGTGAAATTTTATGGTTTGTCCTTAGTTGAAGAAACAGAGTGTAAGCAATTTACTTACCTTTGGGGGCAGGATGTTGAAAAAGAATTGGAGATGCAGATCAGCATGAGGCAGGAGATGGAATTGGCTATGAAGATGCTAGAGAAGGATGTCTGTGAGAAGCAGGATGCCCTGGTATCTCTTCGGCAGCAGCTGGATGATCTCAGAGCTCTCAAGCATGAACTTGCCTTTAAGCTGCAGGTAGGGGAAATGTGAGGAATAGACTCACTGGCTCTCTAAAATCTTGGGGCTTCCCTCCTCCAATCTTATCCTCTAGAATCACACTTTAATTACAAGAGGGAAGAATCACATCTCATTTTGATGCTAGCTGCCAGTAAACTTCTCAAATTCAGACCATCATGGAATCCTGTATTGCTGTTCTAGAAAACCATGGCCACTTTTCACATTATAATAGAGGGTGGGGATCTTTTTTATCCTATAAGATAATGTCTACTTTGCAGTCTAACATGCCATCTGAGTCATATATTCCATTAGCTTTTACACTGGAATGTGATACATTGATAAACTATTACTATGATAATGCTGCATGTAACAATACTAACTTTAGACAAATTGCTTTTTTTCTATTTGAGGATTAACTGATACAGAAATATATGAGCATTTCTATTTTCCCACTTATCATTAGATTCAAGAGGCATGTGTGGTTGTGTTTTAGAATTTATGTTATACAGCTTGTTTATAATTATTTTCCATAACAGAGTTCAGACTTAGGAGTAAAACAGAAAAGTGAACTAAACAGTCGCTTGGAAGAGAAGACTAATCAGATGGCTGCTACCATTAAACAACTTGAACAAAGGTAAAAGACCTGTTTCTTCAGTGAAACACTTTGGGTTGTCAGTGCTGAAGTGAAGAGAATGTGCTGTACATTCGGCAAATAGAAAGTATATGAAATTCTTCCAAATTAGCATCAGACATTCTGGTAGAAAGAAAGCCAATTGAATGTTATGTGTGTTTTCTGAGGTATGACTGAAATGTTTTTAGGAAATGTCAATCACTTGACTAGTCTTAAAAAAGAAAAATTGAAAGATCAGCCTTTCATGACTGTTTTGAACATCAGAACTTTTAACCCATGTCAGAGTCATGTGTTAGCGGAAGGATACTTTAAAGCATGAAAGGACTCTCAAATATATGTATGTAATTCTGTGATTTTATTATTCATCCCTAAAGTCTTTTGAATACTTTGATGCTAGGGGATATAGAGACACTGAGAGACAGGTGTCCTCCAAGGATCTGCTCTGTATCTTTCTCTCCCTTCTTTAACCCTTTTCTCTTATTTCCCTTTTCTTTCTCTTGAGTAGTTCTGTAGCTTCCGCTGTCACCTCCAATGTGTTCTCCAGCTCTTACCTTCATCTGGAGACCAGTCTTGAGTTTCCATCCTTTGGGCAGCTCTCTTCCACCAGTACCTACAATTATGTCTGCCCAAAGCACATCTTCTCCCTATGCTATTCTCTTTCTCTGTTTGTGTGAAACAACCATTTTCTCTGTGGCAACTCAGCAGTCAGGAGAAATGGCTGAGTCTTCAAGACTGAATGTGACACAGCACCCAAGGCCACACCTGTTCCTCACCCTTCTTGCACTTGGGCAAAACTAAATTACTGGTCCCTGGATATACTTCCCATTTTTCCCCATTCATTTCTTTCCCAATAGTTCCACCAATTAGAAATGTCTGATTCTTCCCACTCCCTTGTTCTTCAGATACATTTTTAAGTTTAGGCTCAAATGCTACCTCCCCAGAGTTTCCTCTGATACCTCTTTGCAGCTAGAAATGATCTTTCTGGGAATTCCCATAGCTTCATATCCATATCTATCTATATTGCTTGTGACACTTCTCACTTCTTTAAGCCTTTATATACATCGCTTTCTTTTTTTTTCCTTTTAACCCTTTATATACATCTCTTCTGATGAGAGTATAAGCTCCCTGAGATTAGTTAACTAATCTTTTAAGTTCCCTTATTAGATCTATCGCAGTGCCTTGAATATACAGGCATTCGTTCAGTACATATATGATGAATGGACGAATGGGTGACTTCTTTTATTCAGATGATTCTTAACCAGTAAGGGTCCTGAACAGCAGTGCATATTAATGTTAACTCAAAAGTTAATGGCAAATTAATAATTAAGCCTGAAACCTCTTATATGGCCAAATAAAAATGTATCAGTCTACCTAGGAAAAGACGGTTATGTACTTGCTCATAATCAGTTACATGAATATGATTTGACAAAATAATTTTAGTGTTCATGGATTGTGCTTTTGAAATGAAATGTATCAAATTCCTTTTCAATTATTTTTT
The DNA here is from genome assembly GCA_963573385.1 of Cacajao melanocephalus. Classification (NCBI taxonomy): domain Eukaryota; kingdom Metazoa; phylum Chordata; class Mammalia; order Primates; family Pitheciidae; genus Cacajao; species Cacajao melanocephalus. Next base: position 8,718 of record CAUYLG010021985.1, read on the forward strand.
GACTTGGAATTTAAAGCAAACAGAACTAAAATAATGACTTACCTCTTTGAGTATTAAGCTGACTTATTCTCTTGCTATTTTTGTGTTTCCTGTTTATCCATTTTCTCATTCCCCTTTCACTTCATTGTCGTTTTTATTTTATTTAGTGAAAAGGATTTGGTGAAACAGGCAAAGACCTTAAATAGTGTAGCAAATAAACTGATCCCAAAACATCATTAGGCATTTTTCAGTTGGTCACGTCACAAGTCTGATATAACAACTTAATTGTAAAAGGAAGAAATCTGAAAGTTACTACATTTAAGCTCTGGTTCTATATAAAATGTCACCAAAAAGTTGACTTTGAATTTGTTGGACTTTTAAAAAACCAGTTGGGAGATATAGATTGGGTTTTTTTCTTATTTTCTCCCCAGGGTTAGAAAAATTGGTATGAGTTCCTAATTAAATGCTGAATAAACTTTGAGAAATTATTTTTGAGTTGACCAATAAATAAAAATACCACTTTTTTAAAAAGCCTAGGGAATTGAAGCTCTGTACATATATTAATGATGCCTTTACAACCCAGTCCTTGATAATATCAGATTCTCGGTGCATTGTTCATGTCTGTATCTGCAAGCCTGTTCTGCCATTGCAGTGTAATGACCTAGAGGTAACTACCACATGAACTTGGACTCTTCTAAAATAGTTCTGTGTCTCTTAGACCATGACCCTTTTTCACTTTTGTTATATAGGTTTAATCCCCGAGCCAAGGATAGTACTTAGTATTTCACTACACTTCTATTCTCAGTAACCAAGATTGCTTGCAACTTTTTTTGCCTTAGTGACTTTTGAAAAAGAAAAAACAGCATCCTTATATTTCTTTAAAATACATAGAGATAAGTTAGTAATTAGATAACTTATGATAACATAATAATGTGGATGCTTGGGGAAACCCTCTTCATGTTTGTCATCTTCTACCTCTGCCATTTTCCTGCAATTCAACTTCCTACTTGGGTAGTTCAGAGAGAACAATTCTAATAAAAACACTCCTCTCCTATTAAAAAAATGATGCACTACCCATTTTTCATATCTTGCTTTTCTTATGGGAATAAAAAGGACAGGGTATAGACATGAGTGCTGATATTCTGCCTGGCCTGTTATTTCTTACCTGGAAACATTTACTTAAGAGTTTCTGCCACCTTTTGTTCAGATGGGGATTTGCTAAAGGTTCTGGGAAGCTAATAATTGAATCATTAAAAAAATTTTCAGAATAGGAAATAAATGATAAACTTACCTTCTTTATTATTATTTAGTACAAAAATACTGATTCCACATAGATATCCACAAGCAATATTAGCAGGGCTTCTTCTTTTAAGTGACCACAGACTAACGCTTTCTAGGCTTTAACATTGTGAATAATCCTATAAATATGTTGATTTTTTGGGGGATGATTTTTGATTTGAAGAGACAGGCTTTACATAAGCCTTCATTCTTTCAAAAGGTCTTGACAAAATATTTGGATTTTTTTCCTCTTTTTCTTTTCATTCTGGTGTGCTTTGCAGCACTTCAGCTGCTTAGGTGGGGACACAGATAACCCCTTCACTTCCAGCTCTTGAAATTCTTTATGTTTTTCTTGGCAAACCCAGAATTAAGAGTTTAAGATAGATTCCATGTGTGCTTATATAGGTCCCTGCACAGATTTGACTTGAACCAAAATCAAGTCAAAGAACATATGTTTAAACCAACTTCATAGAGGTAGAAGATCCTGTGCTCTTGAACTTATTTTAATTCTTATAATTTGCACCGATATAAACAAAGCTCCTACTATATTCTCTTCATCAACCTCTTGTGGTGATGGGTTGCCTTTTCTATGAGCATTTGGAAGGAGTGATGAAATACCAAAATTAAACTTTCTAAAATCTACACATAGTATGCTTTTAAATTCTATTACATAACATCCCAAGTGTTTTACCTTCTAAAACATGCTTCTCTATAGGTGCAAAGTTATAAGATATTTAGAAGAAAACATCAATCAGAATCTTCTGGAGAATATGGTCAGAGTCTTAAAACAGGCCCAATGCTGAGTTCTTTGTCCACTTAGTCACACATCTTTTGTGGGAATGGAAAAGGAAGGAGACAGCCAAACTCCGGCAAAGGCTTTTCCTTATAAAATAACTCAAAGCCTGGGTGAGGGTTGATATATAATGTCCCATAATTTAATATATGTGGTTTGGGGGAAAGGACAAGAAAAAGCTATACTTCCACATATAAGAAGGTAGTTGCCTATTTAAAGTTTCAGTTGTGTGTGTAAAACAGAAAAATTAAGTACCAAACCTATTAGGAAATTTTTTTTTAAAGTGGAATTAACTTAAATTACTGTGTACTTGAGGTTGGCTTTGGATATGGATTTTCTAAAAAGTGATGTTTTATTGTTTATCATCTAATGGCTGTAAACTGTAGTACTAGAATAAAAAAAAATGGAAAACCAGCTTTTCCTCTGCCTGGTTCACCTTCATCTTACTTTTTTTTAGAATTTGTTTCTTCACCTTTTTCCTCCCATAATTTCTTTGCCTGTGTCCTGCAAAGTTTTTTTCCTCTCTCTCTCTCTCTCTGTGCATTCTTCCTTGGGTTATTTTGTTTTGTGTTGTGAACTTGGTCTTCCTCCCCACCATGGCTTTTGTTTTTTATCACAAGTTCATGTGGCTCACATCCAGATTGCGCCAGGCTGAGCGAAGCCGCCAGTCTGCTGAGTTGGACAACCGGCTCTTCAAACAGGACTTTGGAGACAAGATCAACAGTCTGCAGCTGGAAGTCGAGGACCTCACCAGGCAGCGGTGAAGAGGGGACAGCTTGAACTGACAGGGTGGTCATGGGTATTTCTTAGGGTAGACAGCAAGAAAAGGGGTTTCATGACTTCCAGCCAGGTTGGCTCTGTCTTTGCAATATCCTTTCTCTGGAATTGGAATTCAGAAAGCTTCACATACCTCAACATTCCCCAAATCCTATCAACATGATTTGTGATCAAAGAATTAGGAAATTAGAGCCAAGATCCTGGATAGTCATTATTAGCCTGTATAACACTAATAATAATATGTAATATTTCCTGAATTCTTAACTGTGTGCCATATACTTTACAAAGCACTTCACATGCAAGCTGTCCATTTAATGTCTTCACATCAACCCTATTAGTGATATTATTGCCTCCACTTTCAGATTAAAGTAGAGCTTAAGGCTGGGCGCAGTGGCTCACATCTGTAATCCCAGCACTTTGAGAGGCTGAGGCAGGTGTATCACCTGAGGTCAGGGGTTCTAGACCAGCCTGGAACATCTCTACTAAAGATACAAAAATTCACCACACATGGTGCTACTGCCTGTAATCTCAGCTACTCGGGAGGCTGAGGCAGGGGAATTGCTTGAACCTGGGAGACAGAGGTTGCAGTGACCCAGGATCATGCCACTGCACTCCAGCCTGGGCGACAGAGCAAGACTCTGTCTCAAAAAAAAAAAAAAAAAGTAGAGATTAGAGAGGTTAAATGTGTCCAGATTCACACGGTTAAGCTAAGAAGTCACAACATTATCATTTAAAAACCTCTCTCTGACAGCAAGCTCTTAACCATTCTTAATTATTGTACTTTAAGACAAGGGGTTGGCATTCTTTAGAGAATATGTCTGTGTAGAATTTCAATTTTTCGTCCTTTTCCTTTCCTACTTAACCTCAGGAACCAGCTTGAGTTAGAACTAAAACATGAAAAAGAAAGAAGATTACAAAATGACAGGAGCATCCCAGGAAAGGGTTCCCAGAAGCCAGAATCCAAGATGGTAATATTTGCTATTCCCTTGTTCTTTTACTTAATTTCAGTTTAAATTTTAGAGGCTAACTTGATAGGCCTGTCAGTTTTCTTTTACAGATCACATACTTAGGGGCTATGTCCTCAAGTATGTAGATACTTGATAATGATGTGAACAGATGAAAGCTTGATTCTGAGCCTGCCTCTAGGACACTTCCTCTAACTTTATTTCATTTGGAAAGGGGGATTTTAATAATCACGGTGAACTGTTTCCCGTTTAATAATTTTTTAAGTAGGATTATTTTGGTATCTTAACAAAAATCTCTGTTTCTTGGATTTCTGCTAATAATTTTAATAAAATAGTACAATAATCCCTCTCCAACCCTGAATTCCCCTTTAACAGAATTTTCCTCAATATTGAGTTTCTTCTGTATACCTTTTTCAAATCATGAGGATTTCACTTTGAGTATTCTCAAGGAACTTCTCATGGGAATAATTAGAAAGAGAGGGAACTAGGCTTGAGGAAGGAAAGGTAATAGAGAATAGTTTAAAGAATAAAAGTAGGAATTTCTACAGAATAATCTTAGAAGGAGATATCTCCAGCACCTATAGTGCTGAAGGAGCTAAAATTGGATAAGGTCATTTCTGGGGCCCAGGAAATAATGAAATCAGAAAAGCATGAAATGCTTTTTCTGTCAAAGACAAACAGTGAAAAAATTGCCTCCTATGTGTATGTATTCTACAAGGGGACTTCAAAAAGATCATAGGAAATGGAATTAAAAGGTAAAAACATATAAACTTTATTTCTCAACCTAAGTTCCATCAAGGTCAAGACACTTTTGTAAGTGATAATACCAGTCATGTAGGCCATTCCTAAATAACTGAGGGTCCTAGGAATTTAACCATATTAATACAGTCTTTTTTAGATTATTAACGGAAGAAAACTAGGTGCCCTTTAATGATCTTTTAAGATTAGGAAACAAAAAGAAATCAGAGGGAGTCAAATCGGGATTGCTTAATGATTTCCCATCATAACTCTCATAGAATTGCCCTTGTTTGATGAGAGGAATGAGTAGGAGCATATTTGTTGTGGAATAGGACTCCTGTTGAAGCTTTTCTGAGCATTTTTGTGCTGAAGCTTTGGCTGACTTTCTCAAAACATTCTCACAAGTATTAGCCAGGTGGTGGCACATGCCTTTAGTCTCAGCTACTTGGGAGGCTGAGGCATGAGAATCGCTTTAACCTGGGAGGTGGAGGTTGCAGTGAGCCAAGATTGCATCACTGCACTCTAGCCTGGGCAACAGAGCAAGACTCCTTCTCAAAAAATTTTTTTAAAAAAATTAAAAACACTGTCACAATAAGCAGATATTGGCATTCTCTGGCTTTCCAGAAAGTCAACAAGTAAAATACCTTCAGCCTCCCTAAAAACTGTTGCCATGACCTTTGCTCTTGACCTGTCTGCTTTTGCTTTGATTGCACCACTTCCACCTCTTCAGAGCCATTGCTTTGATTGTGCTTTGTCTTCAGGATTGTACTATGAAGTTGTTACATCTCCTCTTACAATCCTCAAACAAATGCTTCAGGTTCTTGATCCCACTTGTTTATAATTTCCCTTGAAAGCTGTGCTCTGATCTATAGCTGATACGGGCACAACAGTTTTGGCACCCATCAAGTAGAATTTTTAACTTTAATTTTTCAGCCAGAATTGTATAAGCCAAACCAATTGAGATGTCTGTGGTGTTGGCTGTTGTTTCTACTGTTAATCGTTGGTCCTCTTCAGTCAGAGCATGAACAAGATCCTCACAAATAGATGTGGCTAGTCTGCCACTGCAGGCTTCATCTTCAACCTTATCTGGCCCCATCTTAAAATGGGTTATCCTTTGTAAACTGATGATTTCTTTGGAGCATTGTACCCATAAGCTTTTTGTAAAGCAGCTATAATTTCACAATTCTTCCATCCAAGCTTCACCATCAATTTGATGTTTGTTCTTGCTTCAATTAATTTTATCAGAATTCCTGTTGCTCTGGTAAGGGCTCTTCCTTTTTTCTTTTTCTTTTTCTTTTTTTTTTGAGACAGAGTCTCACCTAGAAAAGAGTCCAGTGGCACAATCGTGCCTCACTGCAGCCTCGATTTTCTAGGCTCAAGTGATCCTCCCGCCTCAGCCTCCCGAGTAGCTGGGACTGTGGACACAAGGCCCAGGTAATTTTTGTGTTTTTTTGGTAGAGATGGGGTTTTGCCATATTGCCCAGGCTGGTCTTGAACTCCTGGGCTCAAGTGATATGCCCGCCTCAGCCTCTCAAAGTGCTGGAATGACAGGTGTGAGCCACCATGCCCGGCCAGGGGTTCTTTTCAAACTGATGTCTTATCCTTTTTAGTGACTCAAACTATATCCTGGTCAGATATATTAAAATAAGTAAGTACAAGTTTATTTTGGTACAAAAAAGTTTTGAAGTACATGCACAGTCTTTTCTTAATACGCATTTTCCATGAACTTTTTGAATACTTCCAGTATATAACAAAGCAGGACCAGTTCATAAACTATTTAAAATTTCTAGAGAGTGAGCTGCTAATTTACTGTCAAACAGAAAATAATGGTATATGGAAATTTATTAAATAGTACCACTACTAATCATTTAAAGTGTACAAAGAACCACTCTATATAGCATGCTGTCTTTATTATTTTAGTTTAGTGAACATAAAATCTAAAAGGCTTACAAAGGTATACTTCAGATATTGGCCTGTCTTACTCTGTTTTTCCAATGAGGCTTTAAGTTTTTCAATCTCTAGTTGTTTCCTGCAGTGGCGTTTCCAGGAGGATAAGTCTTGCATTGACCTCTCTTCCTTGATACTTGAGTGGTGTAAGAACACACATTTCAGCTGGGTGCAGTGGCTCACCCCTGTAATCCTAGCACTTTGGGAAGCTGCAGCATGAAGATTGCTTGATCCCAGGAGTTAGAGACCAGCCTGAGCAACATAGGGAGACCGCATTTCTACAACAAAAAATTTTAAATTAGCTGGTTGTGGTGGCTTATGCCTGTAGTCCCAGGTGCTCAGTAGACTGAGGTGGAAGGATCACTTGAGCCCAGGAGGTCAAGGCTGCACTGAGCTATGATCATGCCACTGCATTCCAGCCTGGACAATAGCATGAGACCTTGTCTCAAAAAACAAACAAAAAGAATATACATTCCACTTTTGGATGCACATGGGCAGCAGTTGAAGGCAAGCAGCAGTAGGTGTGTGTGCCAGAGAAAAAATGTAGCCCTAAAAACTGCCCAAGCACCTGGCCAGGCACGGTGGCTCACGCCTGTTAACCCAGCACTTTGGGAGGCCAAGGCGGGTAGATTGCCTGAGCTCAGGAGTTCGAAACCAGCCTGGGCAACATGGTGAAACTCCATCTCTACAAAAATACAAAAATATAGCTGGGCATGGCAGTGTGCACCTGTAATCCCAGCTACTCAGGAGACTGAGGCTGGAGTGAACCCAAGAGGTGGAGGTTGCAGTGAGCCAAGATCACACCACAGCACTCTAGCCTGAGCAACAGAGTGAGACTCCAGCTCAAAAAAAACAAAATGCCCAGGCAGGGCTTAAGGGTATGGGGTAGAAATGCAGTTTGAAACTTTACATTTGTCCTGCCAAGTAGAAAACTACTTGAGTTGAATAGGCTATAGAGGTTGTGGCACTGGGCTGAGTGTGATGGCTGACGCCTATAATCCCAGCACTTCGGGAGGCCGAGGCAGGTGGCTCACTTGAGATCAGGAGTTCAAGACTAGTCTGGCCAACATGGTAAAACCCATTTTTAGTTGGGTAAAAATACAAAAAATTAGCCAGGCATGGTGGCACATGCCTGTAGTCCCAGCTACTTGGGAGGCTGAGGCAGGAGAATTGGTTGAACCCACAGGCAGAGGTTTCAGTGAGCCAAGATGGCACCACTGCACTCCAGCCAGAGCAACAGAGTGAGACTCTGTCTCGAAAAACAAGCCGTGGCGCTGGGGCATCGATTTGACTAACCATCCGGAGGGTTACAGTCTGCTGGATATGGCCATCCTTGGTTTTACCAGTTTTTCAGAGCTCAGTCTGGGGGAAAGAAAAAAAATTATACTTCTCCTAAGAAGCAGCCAATATCTTGAGCCAACTTTGCAAGTAAATAGAATACATTCTGAATTTTATTTGCATCTCAAGAATTAAAACATCTACTTTGAAAATCATTTGTCGCAAACTATGAGAATTGTTAAGAAATTACTTAGAACAAAGGATGAGGAAACATAGCTTGAAAGTTAGATCCCTTCCCTAATGAAAAAGCTGCTTAGCTTTATACCCACACTAAGGCATTGTGGAAGAAAATATTTGCAATATCATCATTGTTTAGCATTTGGAATAATTAATAAATTGGGCTGTTTTCTTTTGGCAGGATGGGAAGCACAAAATGCAAGAGGAAAATGTTAAACTAAAAAAGTCCCTGGAAGAAAGCCACAGGTGTTTGTTAATCAAGTGTTAACTAAGATGTAAAGTTATTCTGGGGTGGTGGGAAAGAGGGAGCTTTTGATATACATTGGCACTGACACTGACTTATAATATTAATATGCCAGAAGACATTTGAAGTGGAAGTTAATAAATAATAAACCACATGACATGTATTAAACCAAACCCATTAGGCCATTTCAGAAGAAGGAAGGATAATCAGGCTGTCCTCCCTCTCTTCCCTGATTAATTCCCAAGCTCAAATTATCACTTAAGAAGTTATTTCTCACCTTTACTGAATTGGTATCCCAGGAGAATAAAGTAGAAGTCATACATAGCATTTCTTAGCTTCTTAAATATATTTGAGTATGACTTGTTTTTACCTTTGTGCTAAATTTCAAATAAGTGGCCAGGCGCAGTGGCTCACACCTATAATCGCAGCACTTTGGGAGGCCAAGATGGGTGGATTACCTGAGGTCAGGAATTTGAGCCCATCCTGGCCAACGTGGTAAAACCTCGTCTCTACTAAAGATACAAAATTAGTTGAGCCTGGTGGTGCCTGCCTGTAATCCCAACTACTTGGGAGGCCGAGGCAGGAGAATCACTTGAACCCAGGAGGTGGAGGTTATAGTGAGCCAAAATGGCATCTCTGCACTCCAGCCTGGGCAATACCGTGAGACTCCATTTCAAAAAAAAAAGTTCAAATAAGTACTCTGATTTGTCTCTCATCTCTCATTTTTCTTTTGAGAATCTCAAACAGCCTAACTTCATTCCTTTTTCCTAACTCTATCTAATTTGCTCACAATGAAGAGCATAGGATAGTTTCAAGGAAGCTGACTTTTTATAGTTATTTTAGCAGGTTAGAAATATAACAAAATATTAGATAGTGCCCCTGCATTAAGACATGAAGGAGGTCCAGTTATATGACATTCTGGAAAAGACAAAACTATGGAGACAGTTAAAAAAAAAATCAGTGGTTTCCAGTGGTTAAGGGAAGGGAGGAATGAACAGATGGAACACAGAAGATTTTTAGGGCAGTGGAACTACTCTGTATGATGCTGTGATGGTGGATATATGTCATACATTTGACCACACCCATAGACCAGACACCACCAAGAGTGAAGCTTAATGTAAACCATAGACTCTGGGTGATGATGTTGTCAGCGTAGCCTCATCAGTCGTAACAAATGCGCCACTCTGGTGCTGCATGTTGATAAAGAGGCTGGGGATGGGGCAGGAGGCATGTGGGAAGTCTCTGTACTTTCTACTCAGTTTTGCTGTGAACCTAACTGCTCTAAATGTAAAGGTCTGTTTTAAAAGGTGGAGGAAGAGGTTAGTGATGAGGAATGATACCATAGTGGGGTTTTGAGAGAACTATACAGCTATCCCTAGCCAGGCTTTGTCATCTTAAGAATGAAGTCGTGTGTCATCTGGAGCAGAAGTAGCTGCTGGAGAAGAGAAATCACATAGTCCAGTAGTAGGCTAATTATGTAGGGGCTTGGCCTAAGTGCCCATTTCATGCCTTAAAGGCCATTCCAAAGTCTTTAATTTTGCTCCCAAAGAGCATGGTTTGATCTAGAGCTAACCTTAAACTATCGCCCATCTCAGATTACAGAATGGTATAAGCAGAGAAGGGAACTAAAAAGTTCAGGAAATTAACCTGGGCTTCCAGGTCCCTTTCAGGGTGAGCCTAGTTTCAAACTAAAATCAAGTCATTTACTTGAGCAATCAGGAGTGTCTGTTAAATGGTAACTTCTGACTTAGACCCTGATAATATAGGACAGTGCTTCCTTATATCTGAATTGTGCTCTGCAACTTAGAATTTGTCTGTTTCACATTCATTATCTCCTTATGATTTAATATTCCTTATAGAAATATCTAATGCAACTTTACAGATGAGAAAACTGAAAAGCACAGAGAGGCTAGGTGACTTACCCAGGTTGCCTCTGTTCATCATGTCTCCTATTTTTAAGTCCTTTGGCTCTGCACTACCTATTAGCAATTTCCAGGACTTATTCTGGCCGTAGCTGCAATCATTAGACATAGCAGGCTTCCTAGGATTATGATGGCAAGGAACGTCTGAAAACCTGGTCATCCCATGGTGTATGTCTGGTGGTCACACTGCTACTCAACTGAAAAGAACAGGAACCATTGCAATCTGTGGTGTATTTTCCCCGTAACCGAGAGCGAGCTTTGCTTCGCCTCATTTAGGCTCTAGTCCATGCTGGGAACATCAGAGTTAGCTCAGCTTAGTCTCATGAAGAAGTAGTTCAACCTGAATGGGTTTTCTGGTGACAGTCTCATTTATTTCCCTTTCTTGGATTAATTTGCTGGAGCTCACATCTTAAGAATATTTCGGACTAATATATAACATGCGATAATGAGTAGATTTCCATAATATCAAATAGAAGAAAAGCTACCAAAATATATGGCCAGTGCACCATTGGAGTTTTACACATTGGGAAACATAAATGCTAACTATTTTGGTAGTAAAAGGGAAAAATGTAAAACATAACTTCAAATCTATTTTTAAATGGGAACCCTAATATAATAGGTCAGGGGTCAGATTCTAGTTATAGATTTTAAGAAGCAAAATTTTCTCTCCCTGAAGGTCAAGATTAATAATTATGTTGTTCTTAGTAATATAAAAGACGTACAGTATTTCTTGTTTGAAGAAATGTTTGTATTCTGAGCTTTTTATTGAAATGATATAAATGGAAATACACACAGTTGCTATTTGTCACTATTTTTTACTTCTCCATTGTAGGGTGCAACCCCACCCTGTGGATGAACAGGTAACAGAGCCTCCTGTTTCAAAACATCTTGTATAAATTATGAAGTTCATTGTACTGTGTCTAGCTAGCAAAAAGGTAGTGTGGGCAGAAGATGAGTGAATACAGTGTGCCGTCCTTCTTACAATACCCTCAACAAATATGTATTGCCTGATGCTCACACAGAAGGTAGCACAGCTTTCACCTGTTTACTAAGTAAACATCAGTTCTCACTTATTTGAAATTATCCCTGACATAAGACCTAGGAGAGCTCACTTTATGTACCTTTCCTCTAGTTTTCCCTTACATAAAACGGAGAGAAAAAAGATGTTTTGATCACTTAGAAATAAGCTCACATAAATGATTGTAAAACACTTTGTGAATCTAATAGTATATGAAAGCCCATGAGAAAGACAGTGAATGCTACTATGTCTGAGTCACCCTGTCATTTACCTCTTAGGTTATAAAATAAAATAAGTCCTACTGCTTCCCAGTTTTTTTTTTGTTTTTTTTTTGTTTTTTTTTTGAGATGAGGTCTCACTTATGTTGCCCAAGCTGGGGTGCAGTGGATGATCTCAGCTCACTGCAGCCTCGACTTCCTGAGCTTAGGTGATCCTGCCACCTGAGTAGTTAGGACTACAGGGGCATGTCACCATGCCTACATACCTGGCAAATTTTTTGTATTTTTAGTACAGATGAGGTTTTGCCATGTTGCCCAGGCTGGACTCAAACTCTTGGGCTCAAGCGATCTGCCTGCCTTGGCCTTCCAAAGTGCTAGGATTACAGGCGTGAGCTTCCATGCCCTGTGCTTGCCATTCTTTCCCCATCCCCCATTTTGTTTTCTGAGACAGAATCTCACTCTGTCACCCAGGCTGGAATGCTGTGGCACAGTCTCAGCTCACTGCAACCTTTGCCTTCCAGGTTCAAGTGATTCGCCTGCCTCAGCATCCCAAGTAGCTGGGATTACAGGTGCCCACCACCATGTCCAGCTATTTTTTCTTTTTTTTTTGTATTTTTAGTAGAGATGGGGTTTCGCCATGTTGGCCAGGCTGGTCTTGAACTCCTAATCTCAGGGTGATCCACCCACCTCGGCCTCTCGAAGTGCTGGGATTACAGGCATGAGCCACCAGGCCCAACCCCCAGTGCTTTTCATTCTTGATGGTAGAGTGAAACAAGAGGAATAGGATAATGTTAAAACTTTATACTTGCATATGCTTGAATTTTCTTTTTCGAAATAAAGTCATGTTATTTTATTATAAAAATTAAGAGCTGGAAGTTTTGATAATAATAAGATTATGAGTTGTATTATGGTGGTGAGACTACCTGTTTGTAATTGGTTTTAGTTTCCCGACAGTCTATAGTGTGATTATATTAATATTGTAGCTAAAAAATTCATATTCTGAAAGTACTAATGTTTCTGGTACCAAGGAAAACTAACCAGCTCACTGTGTGGTTTAGGATCAGCTGCTGCTCTCTGAAAAGCCACAGGTGTGTCAGCTATGCCAGGAAGATGGCAGCCTAACAAAGGTAACTGCGGTGAGATATGGACAGGGTTTTCATAGGGACGCCTACAGCACCCCCAGCCTATCCCCAGGAGTAACAGGGACTTTGCCTCATAGAGTGCAGAGTACATGCTCACAGTGCTGGGAGTGGGGTGAAAGCAAAGGGGGCAAGCATTTACTGGGTACCTGTTCTTTTTCAGTCATCGTAATTGATGTAAGTTCCCATTAAAATAAACATAAATAACTGTAATTTAAAACAAATAAACAGATAGAAATGTATAAGTAAATATTGAGTGCCTGCTGTGTAGAATGTGCTGGAGAAAGAGTAATGAACAAAGTAGACTAAGTCTGTTCTTGTCAAGCTTATGTCCTTCGTAGCTGTCATTTTACAGATGAAGAACGTTGAACATCTAATGCTAAGTCCATTTCCCAAAATTACTCAAGTCATAGGTGGTGAGATCCAGCTTCCAACCTAGCTTTAGCTCCAAAGTCCACAGTCCTATCAGCACTATATCCTCCTCAGAACAGGATATGAGCTCTTCCCGCTAGACCACTTGATTTCTGCTCCCCCAATCTTCAAGGGTGTCATCTGCCTGAGCACCTTCCCAGTTTGTTATCCTAGAGCAAGCAGAGTGAAGGAAGTATTCAGAAAGAACCAGTGCCCTTGCTAGCTGGAACTGCGTCTTGTCCATGGTAGAATCCCCCAGCATCTAATATGGTACCCAATCCATAGTGGTCAAGTGGTCAAGAAACGTTACGTACAAATGAGTGTATGAAACACTTACTTGGAAGAGATACAACAAGTAGGCTCAAATTCTGGATCACAACCTGCATAGCACCATTTGTGATCATGCCAAATTTTAACAAGTGAAATTATAGTATGACCTAGTGTTAAATTCACAGAATCAGATAACAGATGAACTGCCGTTATAGAACTGGAAGGTGTAATTATAGAAATATGTTACAAAATAGAAGAAACTGTGAATTCTGGCTTTTCTAAGTCATGCAACATTAACTTCTGTAGGTCAGACAAAAATTCTCAGGCTTTCAAATAAAAGCAACCCCCTACTCCTCTCACCCTCAGGAAGATGAATTATTTGAGATGAAGTTAGTACTTCATGGGAGAAATTATTCTTCACAGCTCTTTATATGGGACCCTTGGAGCTTTGTGTATACCACCCTATCACAGCCTTACCGCTGACATCACTATAGTGACGTCTTGCTCTTCCAGTGCTTGACTATTGAAGATTCAAAATGTTTAGGAAAGCAAAACAATTTTCCTATGAACAAGATGCAAGAAACTGTGCTCATGCTGCACTGATAATCGAAAGGATGTTGTTCTTCCAGAGCATCAAAGATCACAGGAAAGCATTAAGCATATCCGTGTATTAGGAATTATACTTTCAGTTCATACTCAGAACATTTTTTAATCCTAGCCTGTTCACCCAATCCATTGTTCATCACTGCCTTACTTGGAGTATGCTCAGGTATTTGCAAACTAATTTTAAAACTAACCTACCTAAAAGTGAGTATGGGGAACAGATGTGTGAAGTATATTCCAAAGATGATTTGTATGTTACCCATTTTTAGTTTTAACTCTGTGGTACTTCTTTCATTTAATCTAAAAACTAGATGGTGAACTTCTTTGTAGACTGGGCCTGTGTTCAAATACTATCTGGCACGTAGTAAACATCCAGTCAGTGTTTGATTAGGCATTAAGCACTTAACCATAGTTGGCTTTTTATATCCCATGAATCCTTATGCTTTGCTTCTCTTCTATTCCCCACCTCACCTCCTTCTCCTCATAGAATGTGTGTAAGAACTGCAGAGGAACCTTCTGTGATGCCTGTTCAACAAATGAACTGCCTCTTCCTTCAAGTATCAAGCCTGAGCGAGTTTGCAATCCCTGTCACAAGCATCTGATAAAGCAGTATTCCACCAGCCCATCATAAGACTGAAGGCCAAGACCTGGACCAGAACGTTCATGCAGGCTTTTCTGTATCTGTGTTTTAGCTGTCAGGATCTCCTAGAGCCCAGTCCTTAGAGTCAACTAAAGAGTTGATAGGAATTATTAACTAGGTCCGGGGAGAAAAGGCAGTGGTTGGGGTTACTGGAAATTTTGCTCGCATTCCCTAATGACCGTATGAATAAAAGTTAACTCACTTGAGCCTTTCTCTTCTAAATCTAAACAACCTGACTTCGAAGGTTTGCTTTACAGCATATCTTTGGAAGGGCAGTTCATTGTTATGATTAGTGATAATAATAGAAGAGAAAGTCTAGGCAGATAATAAAAAGGAAAATGATCATCTTCTTCTATTATATTTGCAAAATAGATGCCGAGATCAAAATGACAGATGTTACGTATATTCCCAGGTGCTGTTAGACATAAACATTGTTTCCTCTTCACCCCTACTACCTACCTCTGAAAGTATCTCTACCAAACTGTGAACCCAGTCTCAGGGAAAAGAAATTAAAGAGTAATATAAATTCTGAATGTATTGAAAACAATATTGTAATATATTATAATTTCAGGACCAGAATTTTCTGGTCTTTACCTACAAGGATTTTCATTATCAAAAAAGAACATTTGTTTTTCTACTCAGTGACTTCAAAGTAAATAAACTGCCCTTTTCAGAATCTTTCACAAAACAAGCCAACTCTTCCCCATTCCCTCTGTCTTCCTCTCAGAGTCATAATGGAAATTGTAAGGATTTTTAAAAATAGGGTTTGGCTTTTGCAAATAAAAGATATTGATTAAAGCAAAGTCAAATATAGAGTAAAACAAGTTTAATTTGTTTTCTTGAGACAGGGTCTTGCTCTGTTGCCCAAGCTGGAATGCAGTGGTGCAATCACAGCTCACTGAATCCCTGACCTCCTGGGCCTCAAGCAATCTTCCCACCTCAGCCTCCCAAGTAGCCGGGACTGGCTTTTTTTTTTTTTTTTTTTTTTTAAGCGGTGGGGTCTCATTGGTTGTTTGGGCTGGTCTCAAACTCCTGGGCTCAAGCAGTCCTCCCACCTTGGCTTCCAAAGTGCTGAGATTACAGGCATGAGCCACCACACCTGGCCAAATTTAATTTGTTGATGGCTGAGGACAGTTAGCTCGGAATACTTACTGATATGGAATTCCTCATTCTGAGTCATGAATCAGAGCTGATAGACACTTTCTTGGAAAGGGCAATACAGTCATCCCTTAGTATCCATGGGGCATTGGCTCCAGGAATCCCACTGGATATCAAAATCCATGGGTGCTCAAGTCCTATTGTATAATATGGGTTATATGATATTTGCATATAACCTACATACATCTTCCTGTGTACTTTAAATCATCTGAAGATTACTTATACTTAATAAAATAGCTACACATCATTTCATTTGCATGGATTCAACATAGTGTTTGGTGTTCGGCAAATTCAAGTTTTGCTTTTTTTTTTGGAACTTCTTTGTGGAATTTTTTTTTCCTGAATATTTTTGATTGATTGGCAGTTGGTTGAATCCATTGATGCAGAACCTGTGGATATGGAGGGCTGACTGTATTCATAATCTGAGTAACAAACTCTTTGGGGGAAAAGAGGGAAGACGTATATTGAGCAAGAGAAGGAAAGAAACATTATATATTATTTTGATTCTGTTACATGAGTCTACAGATTGTTTGATTTTAATCAAGACCTAAGAAGATATGAATCTGTGACTGGTTTAGAATTCTGGGGTGGAAACATCTTGGAACCATGTTATTTAATAAATTATGTCTCCTGGAAAAGGTTACAACCTGGGAAAAAGAGTTGTTATTCCAAAAGTCGCCTGTTACTTCGTGAAGCTTAAGAGTTCTAGGGAAAAATAAAATCTAGTAAGTCAAGCCTAGTTTGTTGGTTGTCTTTTTTTCCCTTAAATAACATTTGTTTCTTGAGAATCTTAAGTCTCCTTATTTTTTGGCCACCTACATGAGCTGGGACTCTTTTACCTGTTATTCATAATGTGGGGGACAAAAATAGACAAAAGGAGTGTTGCCCTAAATCAGCAAAAGTTATTTTAGAATTAATTTAAATTAAATTGAAAAGACATAGCTTTGTAACAAACAATATAATGAATATTAGTCACTTGAGATTTTACTTAGAAGAATTACACACATTTAGCCTTTTTTTTTTTTTTTTTTTTTTTTTTGCAACAGGGTCTCACTCTCACCCAGGCTGGAGTACAGTGGTGCAATCTTTGCTCACTACAATCTCTGCCTCCTAGGTTCAAGTAGTTCTCTGCCTCAGCCTCCCGAGTATCTGGGATTACAAGCGGTTGCCACCATACCCGGCTAATTTTTTTTTTTTTTTTTTTTTTTGTTGTGATGGGATTTCGCCATCTTGGCCAGGCTGGTCTCGAACTCCTGACCTCGTGATCCACGTACCTTGGCCTCCCACTGCGCCCAGTGGTGGCTCGCACCTGTAATCTGAGCACTTTGGGAGGCTGAGACAAGAGAATTGCTTGAAGCCAGGAGGCGGAGGTTGCAGTGAACCAAGATCGTCCCACTGCACTCCAGCCTGGGGAACAGAGAAAGACTCCATCTCAAAAATAAAAAAAAAAAAGATTGTAAACAACGTTCCCAAATATCTGTAGTTATTAGTGCAGCCTCCCATAAAAGCATGGGAACCAAGTCATGAATACCTTGACTTAATGATATGCCTATCTTCCTTTAAAATTGTGCTTTTTACCATTTACAACAGCATAAACTGAAACAGAGCCAAATGACTTGAACATTGAAGACTTCAAAATGTTGCCATACAAAATTAAGACATAAAAGTATCACATGTTCAGCCAGCTGCTGTGGCTCACCCTGTAATCCCAGCCTTTGGGAGGCCAAGAAGGGTGGATCACCTGAGGTCGAGTTCAAGACCAGCCTGAGCAACATGGCAAAACCCTGTCTGTCTCTACTAAAAATACAAAAATTAGCCAGGCATGGTGGTGATGAGGCAGGAGGATCACTTGAACCCAGGAGGAAGACGTTGTAGTGAGCCAAGATTGCACCACTGCACTCCAGCCTGGGTGACAGAGTGAGACTCTTTTGTCTAAAAAAAAAAAAAAAAAAGGTATATGTTCATGGATTCAAACACTTAAGATGTCAGTACTACCCAAAGTAATCTACAGATTCAATACAGTCCCAGTGAAAATCCCAACATTCTGCAAAAAGAAAAATCTATCCTAAAATTCATACACAATCTCAAGAGACCTCCAAATAGTCCAAATAATATTGAAGAAGAACAAAATTGGCCAGGCACAGTGGCCTATGCCTGTAATCCTTGCACTTTGGGAGGCCAAGGCGGGCAGATCATGAGGTCAGGAGATCGAGACCATCCTGGCTAACACAGTGAAACCCCATCTCTTCTAAATATAACAAAAAATTAGCCAGGTGTGGTGACACACACCTGTAGTCCCAGCTACTTGGGGAGGCTGAGGCAGGAGAATCGCTTGAACCCAGAAGGCAGAGGTTGCAGTGAGCCAAGATTGCACCACTGCACTCCAGTCTGAGCAACAGAGAGACTGTCTCAAAAATGAAAAAAAAAGGAAAAAAGTTGGAGGTCTTACGCTCCCTGATCACCACATTTAATACAAAAACTACAGTAACCAAAGCAGTATGATACTGGCATAAAGTTTAGCAAATAAACCAATGGAATAGAATCACAAGCCTAGAAATAAAACTTTACATATATGGTCAGATGATTTTTGACAAGGGTCCCAAGACCATTCAGTGGAGAAAAGATCGTCTTTTCAACAAATGGTGTTGGGAAAATTGGATCTCTACATACCAAAAAAAAACCAAGTTGAACCCTGACACAATATACAAATGTTAACTTAAAATGCATTAAAAAACTAGCTCCCTCCACCAAGGTTGGGAGAAAAAGAGAGCTAGAATTATCAAACTCTTTAAAATAAAAAAGAAACAGAATTACTGGCCGGGTGTGAGGGCTCATGCCTGTAATCTCAGCACTTTGGGAGGCCGAGGCAGGTGTATCACCTGAGGACAGGAGTTCAAGACCATCCTGGCCAACATGGTGAAACGCTGTCTGTACTAAAAATATAAAACATCGCCAGGCGAGGTGGCGGGGCACCTGTAATCTCAGCTATTCAGGAGACTGAGGCAGGAGAATTGAGTGAACCTGGGAGGCAGAGGTTGAAGTGAATCCAGCCTGGGGGACAGAGCAAGACTCCGTCTCAAAAAAAAAAAAAGGAAAAGCTTCATGACATTGGATTTGGCACTAACTTCTTGGGTATGACCAAAAGCACAGGCAACAAAAGAAAAAAAATAGACTGGACTCCAGTAAAATTAAAAATTTGTGCATCAAGGGACACTATCAGAAGAATGAAAAGGAATGGGAGAAAACTGCAAATAAATCCTGGTTGGGCGCGGTGGCTCACACCTGTAATCCTAGCACTTTGGGAGGCTGAGGCAGGCAGATCACCTGAGATCAGGAGTTCAAGATCAGCCTGACCAACATGGCAAAACCTGTCTCTACTAAAAATGCGAAAAAAAAAAAAAATTAGCCCAGCATGGTGGTGGGTGCCTGTAATCCCAACTACTCAGGAGGCTGAGGCAGGAGAATCATTTGAACCCGGGAGGCAGAGGTTGCAATGACCTGAGATTGCACCATTGCAATCCTGCCTGGGCGACAGAGCGAGGCTCCATCTCAAAAAAAGAAAAAGAACTCCTGCAATAATCAAAAAAAAAAAAAAAGCCTGAAAAAATGAGCAAAGTACTTGAATAAACATGTCTTGCAAAAAGATACAGAATTATCCAATAAGTACATGAAAAGCTCAAAATCGGTAGTCACTGGGGAAGTGTACAGATTAAAACCACAATGAGATACCACTTTGTACCTATTAAGGTGGCTATTATCAAAAAAGCAGAACAAGTGTTGACAAGGAAATAGAGAAAATGGAATTCATGTCCATAGTTGATGGGAATGTAAAATGGTACAGCAGTATAGTGATTTTAAAAAATTACCATATGATCCAACAAATCCATTTCTGGGTATATACCCCAAAAAATTGAAAGCAGGAACTTCTACAGATATTTGTACACCTGTGTTTCCAGCCCTTTTATTCAAAATAGCCAAAAGGCAGAGACAACCCTAGTATCCATCAATGGATGAATGGGTAAACAAAAGTTGGTATATGCATACAATGGAATATTATTCAGCTTTAAAAACAATGACACAGGCAGCCGGATGCGGTGGCTCATACCTATGATCCCAGCACTTTGGGAGGCCGAGGCGGGCAGATCACCTGAGGTCAGGAGTTCCAGAACAGCCTGACCAACATGGAGAAACCTCATCTCTACTGAAAATACAAAAAACTTAGCCAGGTGTGGTGGTGCATGCCTGTAATCTTAGCTACTTGGGAGGCTGAGGCAGGAGAATCACTTAAACCCGGGAGTCACAGTGTGCGGTGAGCTGAGATCACACCACGGCACTCCAGCCTGGGCAAAAAGAGCAAAACTCCATCTCAAAAAAAAAAAAAAACGTGACACACGGTACAATATAGATGAACCTTAAGGACACAGTAAGTGAAATAAGCCAGTCGTATATAGGACAAGTATTGTATGACTCCACTTATACCAAGTATCTACAATAGTCAAAAGCATAAAGACAGAAAGTAAAATGATGGTACCCAGGGGCTTAAGAAAAAGCAGAATGGAGAGTCAGTGTTTAATAGGTACAGTTTGTGTTGGGGGAAGATGAAAGATTCTGGTGACAGATGGTGGTGTTGGTTGCACAGCAATGTGAATGCACTTAATGCCACAGAAATGTATGCTTAAAAATGGCAAAAAAAAAAAACAAGCTTTATGTATATTTTATCAGTTTTTAAAAACTGTGCTTTCCAGAAGGATTCAGAAATTACAATTATGTATGTACATTTGGTTTATTACATATGCATATATCTGTTCACTGTGAAGGCCTAGCAGCAGACACCCCAGTAGCAATGAGTACATCCAATGCCCAAATCTTCTTTTCTAATACCATTCTCCAAGAAAAGGAATCAGATCTCCCTAGAGAAATGGCTGATTCTCTGTCTAGGGCATATTTTAGTGCCAGAAAGTAGTGTTCCACAAACAAGGATGTAGACATCTGGAAGGGAGACAAAAGCCAACTGAAAGAACCCTCAGTGGCCAAAGATGAAACGAATCTGAGTAACAAAGTAAATAATGCAGCACAGGATTATAACCCAAAGGATAAAGTACCCATGACTCCACATTGATGTAAATGACCTGATGAATGAGAGGTGGCATCTCTCCTATAAAGAAAAAGCCCAAATAATTATGTAGACACTCCCCCTTCAAGGAGATGGAGATGGATTGTGCTTAGTAACACAAGCATGGATTACTTTCGATATGGATTGTGCTTAGTAACTTAAAGAGCGCAATATGTGAAGAGGAAAAAAAATTTTACAGCAACCTGGCAAACACTATCTTGGCCAGGTGATCAAAATTTCTATCATCACTGATAAGTCGTAATAACATGTATCCTTGATGTGATGAGAATGCCCCTTTATGGTCTTCCTCCCAAGACCAGAAGGAAAACAATCAGAAAACCTCACTTAACGGACATGTTACAAAACCAGCTAGTACTCCTTAAAACTGTCATGGTTGTCAAAAACAAGTCTGAGATCCTTCTGTAGTTCATGATGACTGGGCTTTCACATTTCTGTGTAAGATGTGCTTCCTTCACACCTTGTTACAACATCAGCACATTACCCATCTGATGTGAAAAGAAATTTAAAATGCTGAGAATCTGAAGTTATTAAAAACAGAAACATCTTAGGTGGCTAAAGGGACATAACTAAATGTAATTGTAAGATCCTGGAATGAAAAGAATATTAGGAAAAAAACTAAAGATCTGAACTGTGGGATTTAGTTAATAGTAATGTACCAAAGTTGGGTTCCTTAGTTGTGACAAATATCTTGTGGTAAGATAGCAACAATAGGTATACAGGTGGGTGAGGTGTATACAGGGACTCTGTACTATTTTTGCAATGTCTGTGTAAATCCAAAACTATTCTAAAATAAAATTTATATATGAAAAAAATGTGCTTTCATACCCAAAGCAAGCATAAGTCTAACCTAATAGAACCTGACTGAACTCATCAATGCAGTTTGAGTGCTTATTTATTTCCAAATAGACTCCAAGTCTTTCAAGGTTGATAAGCAGATTGAAATTATGAGAAAGTCTTTAGTTCATTCACTATTTATAAGTCAAATTATAAAAACATATAATGAAACTCTTAAAGAACATTTAACCATTCTGTGAAAGGAGGCTGTCCACTACAGCTGCATTTCAGCTTTGTTCACAAAAAAATGGGGGCCCTTTTTAAATAATTATATTTCAGTAGTTAAGTGGTCCTGTTTTGACTTACAGTAAAACTTTCAAATTAACTTAGCTTATTATTCAAAATGTTCTCCCAAATCAAATCTTAATAATTCTTAAAGACATTAGCTGGTTTGAGAACTCTCACTGATGACTGAGGTCTCCCATGCTGAAGACAGATTAATTTTGATGTTAACACACTACTTGGGTATAAAGATTTTTGTAAGCATGTCAGTTAATATACCAAATCAGAAACCATGTTATCTAACGAGCACAATTTCTATACCTAGAATAAGTGGCACAAACTTTAGTCAGTGAATTGTCTTGAAATGTAAAATTAATTTAAAAACAGAACTTGTAGGCTGGGAGTGGTGGCTCACACCTGCAATCTGAGTACTTTGGGAGGCCAAGGTGGGCAGATCAGTTGAGGCCAGGAGTTCGAGACCAGTCTGGTCAACATAGTGAAACTCTGTCTCTACTAAAAACACAAAAAGTAGCTGGGTGTGGTGATGCACACCTGTAATCCCAGCTATTCAGGAGGCTGAGACAGGAGAATTACTTGAACCAGGGAGGCGAAGGCTACAGTGAGTCGAGATTGCACCACTGCACTCCAACCTGGGTGACAAAGTGAGACCATGTCTTTTAAAAACAAAACAAAACAAAACAAAAGACCAGCAAGCAGTTGTAAGCATCACTGAAGATATCAGATCCCTAAGACTTAATAATTAAGCATGGTAAAGAAGAGGTAACTCAGGCTTCCAAAGGGCAAGGCCAAGTAGAATGAAAAAGCTGCACAAGTCTCCAGGAAGCAGTAATGACTTAGCGTTCTGGAGTGCTGCTTTATGGCACAAAAGTATCATTCAGGGAGTGACCTAGCAGAAGGTAAAGTTAAGAAAAGAAAAAATAAAGTATAATTCATATTCAATTACAACATCTATCACAAATACTGCGTTCTTCTAGCATATTGCTTGTATTCCCCAATTTACATTTTTTTTTGGCAGGGTCTTGCTGTCACCCAGGCTGTAGTGCAGTGGCGTAATCAGTGTGATCTCAGCTTCCACTTTCCAGGCTCCAGTGATATTCCCACCTCAGCCTCCCCATTAGCTAGGACTACAGGCATGAGCCACCATGGCCAACTACTTTTTGCATATTTGATAGAGATGGGTTTCACCATGTTGCCCAGGCTGGTCTCGAACTTCTAAGCTGACATGATCCACCTGCCTCAGCCTCCCAAAGTGCTAGAATTACAGGTGTGAGCCACTGTGCTTGGCCCCATCTTGCTTGCTTGGGGAGGCAAGAAATGAATGAATGAACAGCCAGTCCATCAGAAACTGTAAATAACTTAGTCTCCCTAGCTTTTGCTTTATTCCCAAACATCTGCCATCTTCTGTCAAGCAGCAGAAGGAAAGGTTCAGAACCTCTTTATTTCCATTATAACCAGTTACGTTTTCAAATCACAAGTCTTTGGATAAACTTGCTAGGTTCTGCCTGTGCGCTTCAAATTAAGATTCTTAAACATATCATGACCTTCAATGAGTCCATCCATATTCTAGAGTCTACTTTGTTCATACACCTTCATGCTTTATCCCCAGGTGCTTTCAGAACCATTCACTGAGATGTTCTAATGTTAACATAAAACCTAGGAACTATAAAGGGGGAGCTGTAAGACTTCAGCTATGTATAAATAATTTCTGCCATAATGAGCAGAGGACAAACTGAGGGTAAAAGGCATTTAAAGTTCACTATAGGAACAAAATGCTCCTGCAGAAGACCAAAGCCAATAGAAAAGCAGTTACTAAACAACATCACACAAAGGCAATCAGCCAAATTCAGATTATGGAAACCTACAGGGGAATCTTATTTCTTCCGCAAATAAGGAAAAAAATTAATGGATGGCAAAACATCCCGAGTAAGAGAAGAAACAGACACTTCAACTTCACTAAAGATATCCGAATGGCCAGTAAGTGTATGAAAAAGTACTATTCATTGTCAGGGAAAGCAAATTAGAACCAGAAGATACAACTACAGACACAATTGCTAAAATTATAGACCTGACAACAGCAAATGATAAGGAGGTGGACCTACTAGAACTCTGGGAATGTAAAACAGGATGACCATTTAGGAAAGTCTATCACCTTCTAGTAAAATTTAAAATACTTCAACTCAGGATATTCTTACTCCTAAATGCTTATCCAAATTATATTAAAATGTAGGTTCACAAAAAGGTTGTACAACATGTTCGTATCAACTTTATTCATGATAGCCCCAAACTAGAAACAGCCCATTGTTCATCAGTTGTTCACCTAACAGGTGAAACGTCAAAATGTGGCATATTCATACACAGAATACTGCTCAGCCATAAAAAGCAATGAAGCTTAAACACACAGATGAATATCCAAACATGCTGAGTAAAATAAACTTACAAAATACATCCTGTATGAATGAGTTCATTATATGAAGTTCTAGAATAGGCAAAATAAACCAACAGTGAACAAAATCCTAACAGTAGTTGCCAGGGGAGGGAAGAAGGGACAGGAGAGAGAGATGCAGGAATTGACTAGGTGGAAAAATTCTGATGTAATACAAATGCTCCAAACTTAGGGGTTTGAGTTGCACGCTTTTACGTCAAAACTCATCAAATGAGGCTGGGTGTGGTGGCTCACACCTGTAATCCCAGCACTCTGGGAGGCATACGCAGGACAATCACTTGATGTTAGGAGTCTGAGACCAGCCTGGCCAACATGGCAAAACCCTATCTCAAATAAAAATACAAAAATTAGAGCCGGGTGCAGTGGCTCACGGCTGTAATCCCAGCACTTTGGGAGGCGGAGGCAGGTGGATCACAAGGTCGGGAGTCCGAGACCAGCCTGCCCAATACGGTGAAACCACCCCCCTAATAAAAAATACAAAAATTAGCCAGGCGTGGTGTTGGGCACCTGTAGTCCCAGCTACTAGGGAGGCTGAGGCAGAACAGCTGGAACCTGGCAGGCAGAGGTTGCAGTCAGCCAAGATCAAGCCACTGCACTCTAGCCTGGGCAACAGAGCGACTTCGTCTCAAAAAAAGAAAATACTAAAAATTAGCTGGGCATGGTGGCGGGCACCCGTGTAATCCCAGCTACTCTGAAGACAGGAGAATCCATTGAGCCTAGGAGGTGGAGGTGGCAGTGAGCCAAGACCAGGCCACTGCACTCTAGCCTGGGCGATACAGCAAGACTTCATCTCAAAAAACAAAAACAAAAACAAAAACGAAAACTCATCAAATGATACACTTAACATTTATTCACCTTACTGTAAATCTCCCTCAAAAAACTCCAGTGACGGCTGGGTGCAGTGGCTCATGCCTGTAACCCTAGTACTTTGGGAGGCCGAGGCAGGCAAGTCAATGGAAGCCAGGAGTTCGAGACCAACCTGGCCAACATGATGAAACCCCATCTCTACTAAAAATACAAAAATTAGCCAGGTGTGGTGGTGCACATCTGTAACCCCAGCTACTAGGGAAGCTGAGTCATGAAAATTGCTTGAACCTGGGAGGCGGAGGTTGTAGTGAGCGGAGATCATGCCACTGCACTCCAGCCTGGGTGACAAAGCAACTGTCTCAAAAACAAAAAACTCCAATGACATGTATGCTGAAAGGATTAAAAGTAAGAAATGTCTATAACTTACTTAGACATGCATATAGAAAAAAAGATGAGCCTGCAGGAGACAGGTATGTGATAAAGCATGGCAAAATGCTACTTGTAGAATCTAAGGGATGAGTATTGGCATCACCTTTTCTGTATGCTTGAATTTTAATATAAAAATGTTGCAGGTTAAATTACACATATGACCCAATTGCAATCTATAGACTGTTTGGATGCTGATTCAAATATACTTTTAAAAAAATGACATTTCAAATCATAGATAATTGGTAACAAATTATTCCTATTAGGAATAATTTTAAATTCTTTTAGAGCTGCATGATGAAATATTTACAAATGAAATACTGTCTAGATTTGCTTTAACATTGAAAAGTGGACTGGAATTAGAGACGAAACAGGACTGACCACAAGTTGATCACTGATGGTTATATAGGTTTATTATTCTATTTCTGTGTTTGAAATGTCCTATAATAAAGGGTTTTGTGTGTTTTTTTAAAAGAACGAGAACGGAATATAAAGACAGTTCACAGAAAAGAAAATCCAGGCCAGGTGCAGTGGCTCACATCTGTAATCCCAGCACTTTTGGGAATCTGAGGTGAGCAGACTACTTACTTTGAGTCCAGGAGTTTGAGACCAGCCTGGGCAACATGGCAAAA
>CAUYLG010021988.1:0-66266 GCA_963573385.1 Cacajao melanocephalus
TAGAATAGTATAAAAGAAACTGAAGGAAATAACATGTGAGCTTATAAGATGCTAAACCATTAAAAATTAACCTTTATGCTAAAAACTCTCAATAAACTAGATATCAAAGGAACATATCTCAAAATAATAAAAGCTATTTACGACAAACCTACTGCCAATATCATATGGAATGGGCAAAAACTGGAAGCGTTCCCTTTGAAATCTGGCACTAGACAAGGATGCCCTCTCTCACCACTCCTATTCAATATAGTTTTGGAAGTTCTAGCCAGAGCAGTTAGGCAAGAAAAAAAATAAAGGGTATTCAATTTGGAAAGGAGGAAGTCAAACTGTCTCTATTTGCAGACTACATGATTGTTTATTTAGAAGACCCTATCATCTCAGCCCAAAATCTCCTTAAACTGATAAGCAATTTCAGCAAAGTCTCAGGATACAAAATCAATGTGCAAAAATCACAAGCATTCCTTTACACCAGTATCCGATGAACAGAGAACCAAATCATGAGTGAACTCCCATTCACAATTGCTACAAGGAGAACAAAATACCTACGAATACAACTAACAAAGGATGTAAAGGACCTCTTCAAGGAGAACAACAAACCACTGCTCAAGGAAATAAGAGAGGACACAAACAGATGGAAAAACATTTCATGATCATGGTTAGGAAGAATCAGTATCGTGAAAATGGCCATACTGCCCAAAGTAATTTATAGATTCAACACTATCCCCATCAAGCTACCAATGACCTTCTTCACAGAACTGGAAAAAACCACCTTAAACTTCATATGGAACCAAAAGAGAGCCCACATAGCAAAGACAATCCTAAGTAAAAAGAACAAAACGAGAGTCATCACACTACCTGACTTCAAACTATACTACAAAGCTACAGTAATCAAAACAGCATGATACTGGTACTAAAACAGAGACATAGACCAGTGAAACAGAACAGAGGCCTTGGAAGCAATGCCACATATCTACAACCATCTGATCTTTGACAAACTGGACAAAAACAAGCAATAGGGAAAGGATTCCCTGTTTAATAAATGGCGTTGGGAAAACTGGCTAGCCATGTGCAGAAAGCAGAAACTAGAACACTTCCTGACACCTTACACTAAAATTAACTCCAGATGGATTAACGACTTAAACCTATGACCTAACACCATAAAAACCCTGGAAGAAAACCTAGGCAAAACCATTCAGGACATAGGCATAGGCAAAGACTTCATGACTAAAACACCAAAAACATTGGCAAGAAAAGCCAAGATAGATAAATGGGACTTAATTAAACTCCAGAGCTTCCGTACAGCAAAAGAAACAATCATTAGAGTGAACTGGCAATCAACAGAATGGGAAAAAATTTTTGCAATCTACCCATCTGACAAAGAGCTAATATCCAGTATCTACAAAGAACTAAAACAGATTTACAAGAAAAATACAAACCCATCCAAAAGTGGGTGAAGGATGTGAACAGACACTTTTCAAAAGAAGACATACATGAAAGCAACAAACATAGGAAAAATTGCTGATCATCACTGATTATTAGAGAAATGCAAATGAAAACCACATTGAGATACCACCTCACACTAGTTACAATGGAGATCATTAAAAAATCTGGAAACAGCAGATGCTGGAGAGGATGTGGAGAAATAGTAACACTTTTACACTGTTGGTGGGAGTGTAAATTAGTTCAACCATTGTGGAAGACAGTGTGGCGATTCCTCAAGGACCTGGAAATAGAAATTCCATTTGATCCATCAATCCCATTACTGGGTATATACCCAAAGGATTATACATCATTCCATTATAAAGACACATGCACACATATGTTCGTTGAGTATGTTTACAATAGCAAAGACCTGAAACCAACCCAAATGCCAATCAATGATAGACTGGACAAGGAAAATGTGGCACATATACACC
Source organism: Cacajao melanocephalus (assembly GCA_963573385.1). Classification (NCBI taxonomy): domain Eukaryota; kingdom Metazoa; phylum Chordata; class Mammalia; order Primates; family Pitheciidae; genus Cacajao; species Cacajao melanocephalus. The sequence goes on from CAUYLG010021988.1 coordinate 1,917, forward strand.
ATGGAATACTATGCAGCCATAATAAAGGATGAGTTCGTGTCCTTTGTATTGACATGGGTAAATCTGGAAACCCTCATTCTCAGCAAACTGACACAAGAACAGATAATCAAACACCGCATGTTCTCACAAACCATGAGAACACATGGATACAGGAAGGGGAGCATCATACACTGGGGTGTGTTGGGGGGGTGCAGGGGAGGGACAGCAGGGGGGTGGGAAAGTCGGGGAGGAATAACGTGGGGAGAAATGCCAGATATAGGTGACGGGGGGATGGAGGCAACAAACCACATTGCCAATGTATGTACCTATGCAACAGTCCTGCATAATCTGCACATGTACCCCAGAACCTAAAGTACAATTTAAAAAAAAGTAACTGTACTATATCTTTATAGGTGTTTCTGGATAATAATGCCTTATAATTTCCTTGTGTTTACAAACAAATACATCAACTTTGCCAGTGCAGCATGCAGCTACCTCTAGGATAAAATTTGGGGGAACTGAAGCTGGATAAAGTAACTATATACAATAATTAGCCAGAGGCAATAAAAGAATACCATAGACAATTAGAGCACACTAATATTCAATTGTTGCACATGTCCAGATCCATCATCATTTTGTTTCATCTCTGCAAATACTACCATTGAAATACTTACAATTCAACTGCAGATTTATTTATTCTAACAACTCATTAACTTTAAAGGTTCTGTCATGGAAAATGTATAAAATCAGGAGTATCTGTCTTCAAACCCAGAATTTTGAATTGAGTGTCATTTTGTTTTAACTTGCTAGAGTTTTCTTTTTTCTTTTTTTTTTTTTTTTGAGATGGAGTCTCGCTCTGTCGCCTATGCTGGAGTGCAGTGGCGCTATCTCGGCTCACTTCAACCTCCTCCTGGGTTCAAGTGATTCTCCTGACTCAGCCTTCTGAGTAACTGGGACTATAGGCATGCACCACCACCTATGGGTAATTTTTGTATTTTTAGTAAAGACAGTGTTTCACCATGTTCCCCAGGATGGTCTCGATCTCCTGACCTTGTGATCTCCCCACCTCAGCCTCCCAAAATGCTGGATTACAGGCGTGAGGCACTGCGCCCGGCCACCAGAGCTTTCTTATCTCCAAAATGTATTCAGGTTAGGCTTGATACAGTGTGGGTGGGGAAACATAAAAGTTTCCTTTAAGTTCAAGAAAACTTTTATGTTTGTATAAGTTTATTTTTTTAGTATTACTTATATATGTAAATGTGTGTGTGGGCAATTTTGTTTTTAACTGAGTTAAGTTAGTTATAGCAGTTTAAGAAAGTATAACTTTCTTGAATACATCAAATTTCATTATTGTGTTATATCTGAAAATGAATAGACTTTAAAATACTTCTTAAATTGATAATGGCAGCGTCTCTAGTCAAACTCCAAGTTCTACTGCCTTATACTTGATTTGCTTTAATATGGGTTATGGGAAAAGAAAAACTGTTGGGACTCCATTTAGAGCTGCCTCTCAACAGATAGAAACGACTTCAAATTACTATTTTTCATTACCGGAGGGCCCCTTAGGACTACATTGGAAATAATTCTCTCTACTCCAGCGAAGACTCTCCTAGCAGTTTAATGTGCTGATCAGTTGTGCTCAGCAGCCCAGAATCATCATATTGCAGCTATTGAATAGTTCCAGATGAGACGATATGTTTCAAAGGATGGAGAATGCAATATATGACACATTTCTAAAGAATGGTGATGAACAGCATTAATATGCTGATCATGGAAAAGTAAAAATGAAAGGGACTGAGTTGTATGGGATCAACAGTGACTTAGAATAGAAAAATATACATGTATAAGCATCAGGCACCTCACAAAGTCTTTAATTATATGTCTGCTCCAAACATATTGTTCATTCAACACTAAATTGCACAGTTCCTCTTCCTTTCATCTTTAAACAGTGACCTTTAGAATAGTAGGACACACAAATATATTAAAGAAAGATAATAGAGACTAGTAGCTTCTTTTACAGCTCAGATTCAGTATATTTCATGTCCTGTGGAGTCACCTTTAAAGTATATCTAGAATAAGATTAACTAGAGTCTGATTCATATCTGTGGTTACCACTGGTTTAAAAACATAAAACAAAATCCTGAATATGATACCTTTAAAATAAGGATGTGAAGGGGAAAATTTATTTGAGGGTCCTTGTCTTATAAGCTAATGAAATTAGCAATATTCATTTTAAGTGGCTAAATAAAATGCATGTTGCATACCTACATGCACTTAACATGGAACATGTTTTTTAAAAGAATGTTGACAGTTTCAGGGTAGGAGTAATACCTTTAGAGATCCAAATCAATAAAAACACAGTAGTTCACACTCCCATTCCTAGGTGCAGCAAACCACTATGGCACACATTTGCCTATGTAACAAACCTGCATGTCCTGCACATGTATCCTGGAACTTTAAATAAAAAATTAAATAAAATAAAATAAGTTTAAGGAAGTCTCGTGGTGACTACTTTGACATCATCATAAAATTACTTTTTAAAAATGTTTTGGTGACCCTATTTTGCTGGTGCCTTTAGTATATATATATCTGTCTATTAGATAATTCAGCATATAATACCCAATGTTACAGCTCAGTAGACCATGACCAGGCCAGCTGCCCTGGTTAAGGGATAGAGTTGAAAAGGTAGGGTAGAAATATTTTCCATAGGATGTATGTGTATACCTCTCTGATGACATGAGAATTAAAAGAAATGAGGAGGTTTGCCACGTGTATAGCTCGGGAAGTTTCCTAAGCATCAAGAACAGCAAATGGAAAATGTCCTGAGCTTAGAGCATATTTGACATGTTAAAGGAAAAAGCTCACTCAGCAAAACGAGTGAAGGAAGGAAATTGAGGTTAGAGAAACAATATGCAAAATACTTAAGGGTAAGAGATGGCTCTCCATCACCAGTATTACTCCACTTCTGGAGTCAGACAGCCATCGTTAAATGCCACACAGAATCAGGGTATGTAGCTAAATACATGTCGAGTATTAACTGCGTAACTATGGCTTCTTGACCTCTCTGAAGGTCACTGAGTAGACTAGGAACACCGGGTAACCCAGATGGCTAACATAAGTGGCATAAGATTTACAGGAAGAAGATAAATGGACAAAAGTTTGAATTCTAAAAACAAGACAAAGTTTTGGAAAAATAACTTTTTCTGCTTTTTAAGTACACGACAACAAATGCTGTATTCTTGATTCAGAAATCTCACAATATGGTCATAATTATCTAGAAGATATATGGAAATTGATAGGTTCTATTAAAGGACAAAAACATGGAATAGCCCACAGAGGAGACTTAATGAGTAGTAAAACCACACTGGCAGATGACACATCTTTATTATCTCACAATGTTATGTGAGTGCAATGGCATATGGACATAGTCAGAAGCTGTAAAGCCAGAAAAGGGAGGAAAATGTTAGCTGAATATGTGGTATAGTCATAGAGAGGTGCTGAATTTACCATTTTAAAACATAAATAATTACTTAGTAATTACAAATTTTTGTCTTCACTTAACTGGAGACTGAATAGATGATATTAACTTATAGTTTAGATTTCAGGTACATGACACAGCATTATATCAGCATTAATCACGCCAGGTTCAAAAAATTGGTGAAAATTGGTCAATGAAATAATTTTTAAAAGTCTAATTGATAGTGTGAAGTGGTAACCTAAATACTGTTTTCTACAATAGCTAACATATTTTAATGAAAATACTTATCCACCAGTGGAGATATTAGCATAGAGCTTTAACTTCTTAGATCAGGAATCCAGAACTGCACGATAGCATCATCTTAGGTTCACATATCATTCTCATGCTTTTACAATACTTTTATATATATTCACCTTCTTTATAAGATCTTTATAACCCCCTATTTAAATTGAAACCTTTCTCCCTTTTCCTTTCCCTAGTCTACGCTTTGAGTCCCCTAATTCTGATCTTTTCACTGATCATCTTTTAGCATACTGTATCAATTACATTTCTAATTTTTATTGTCTACCTCCCATTTTTAGTATGTAAGCTCCATGGCAATGTGGTGAATCTTGCTTCTTTACTGATGTATCTCAAGTACCTAGAATAGTGCCTTGCACATAGCAAGGAAACAATATTAGTTGAATGAATAAGTATTTCCCAGTTTGAACCTCAGGTGTGGTAAATGGGGTAGATATTGAAATTTACATACAAAAGGGATGAGAAAACCAGAGTAGCTGGATGACTTGCAGATGTTACAGGCAAAACTAATAGAAAACTACAGTAAGTTCTCTCAGACCAATATATTTCCACTTGGAGAATCTCTTTTTAGTCGTTTTTAGTCGTTTTCAATCCTGGCTGCACACTGGAATCACTTTTGGCACTTTAAAAGATTCTAATGCCTGGATCCATTCCTCAAAAAAAGCCTGATGCAAGTTTGGCATGAGATTTTTATTACATTCTCCTGTTTCAATTAATTAAGTTAGTTTTTCCAAAAAGCACTTAAACAGCATAGTAAATTGGATGAGACACACCTGGGTTCAAATCCTAGCCTCCGTTTTATTATGGCAAGTTCAGCAGCCTATAGACCTCAGTTTCCTCAGTTCTTAAATAGGGATAATAATACCTAACTCACAGGGAAATGCAAGGATCAAATAAGATAATGTATTTGCAAGATCTAGCACACAGTAGATATTCAATAAATGTTAGCTTTTGCCTCTTTCCACTTTTCTTTCTGACTGCAAAGCTTTTGTCTATTTCCACTGCGCATCCAAGTAAAGATTTGTTAATTGTTGATGTTTTCAATGTGATTTCAATGTTCATTAGTCTCTGTTACATCAGTGTTTGAGATTTTGTTTTAATAAGAACTACAAATTCTCTCATGCCTTGAGTACAACTTTGATCAGGGGTTCCAAACCCCTAGGCCACAGACAGGTTAAAAATCCAGCTGCACTGCAGGAGGTGATCAGTCAGTGAGCAAGGGAAGCTTCATCTGTGTTTGCAGCCACACCCCATCACTCACATTACCACCTGAGCTCTGCCTCCTGTCAGATCAGCAGGGGTGTTAGGTTCTCAAGGGAGTGCAAACTCTATCTTGATCTGAGCATGCGAAGGATCTATGTTGTGCACTCCTTATCGGAATACAATACCTGATGATCTGTTACTTTCTCCCATCACCCCCAGATGGTACTGTCTAGTCGAAGGAAAACAAGCTCAGTGCTCCCACAGATTCTACATTATGGTGAGTTATATAATTATTTCAATATATATTACAATATAATAAAGTGCACAATAAATGTAATATGTTTTAATCATCCCAAAACTTTCCACCCCCATACCGTAGTTTGTGTTCCATGAATCCAGTCCCTGGTGTCAAAAAGGTTGGGGACTGCTGATTATGATCATATGGTGAATTTTCTGAATCAATAGCACAGTATTTATTTTTACAAGTTAACAAATAGTAAAATGTTTGTTGTATGTGCTTGATTTTATTTCCCTACTTACATCTTCCTTCAGAAATTATTTCCACTATTAGTACCTATTCTGAGATTATATTAAGGTGTTTCAAGCTTTTAATATGAATTTTAAAAATCTCTAGGACTAAGACTGATAACATTTGATGCTGTTACAGTATTGGCATATGTTTATGTATGTCTTTCTAAAAATATGTGACTGCGTGAGACAGTTAAAATTATGCTTTTCAGATTTATTTGAAAGGTCCATCAGAGGAATACCTACAAAGTGGTAGTGGCTAGAAGTGGAATACAGAAGTCCTGTTATTTCTTTTTATCTTAAACGTCACTACTGATGAATACTTATATACCAAAAATTCACCTCTTTTAAGTGTACAATTCAGTAAGTTATAGCAACTTTACAAACATGTGATAACAATTTAGTTTTAAAACACATCTTTCACCACAATAAAAATCAGTCAGATCCATTGCAGTCAATCCCTGTGCTTACTTCTAGGTGACTGCTAATATGCTTTCTGTCTCCACAGATTTTCTGTTTCTGGATATTTCATATAAGTGGGTTCTAAAATATGTAGTCTTTAGATACATCTTTTAAAACTTAGCATACAATTTTTGAGGTTCTCCCATGTTATATAGCATGTATCAATATTTTGTTCCTTTTTATTTCTGAAAAATGTTTAATAATTACATGGATATATAACTAAATTAGTTACTAAAAAGGCAGCAAAAAATTACCATGTACATGATGTCTTAAAACAGCAGACATTCTGGAGGCTAGAAGTTCAAAATCAAGGTGACAGTAAAACCATGCTCCATCTAAAGATTCCAGAGAAGAAATCTTTGTTGTTTCCTGTATTGTCAAATAGCCTGTCTTCAAGCTCACTAATTCTTTATTCTGCTAGTTCAATTCTGCTATTAAAGAACTCTGTTGCATTCTCCAGTTTACCAATTGCATTTTAGAATTTCTACTTTATTCTTATTAATCATTTCAATGTCTATTTTGCTCGATTGATGGAATTCTGAATTATTTCTCTGTTATCTTGAATTTCTTTGAGTTTCCTCGAGACAGCTATTTTGAATTTTCTGTCTGAAAGATCACATATCTCTGTTTCTCCAGGATCAGTCCCTGATGTCTTATTTAGTTCATTTGATGAGGTCTTTTTTTAATGGATGGTGTTGATGCTCGTAGATCTTCTTCAATGTCTGAGCAATGAAGAATTAAGTGTTTAATATTGTCTTTGCTGTCTTGGCTTATTTATAGCCACAATTTTTTTTTTTGGTAAGGCTTTCCAGATATTTGAAAAGACTTAAGTGTTGTGATCTAAGCTGGTTCTGCTTTCACTCCCTCTCCACACCCCACCCCGCCCCCAAGCCCAGTAATGCTGTGGTTTATGCAGACTTGTAGAGGGAACACCTTGATGATTTTGGGCAAGATCAGGGAGAATTTTCTGGACTACCAGGCAGAGACTCTTGTTATCTTCTTACTTTCTCCTAAACATACAGAGTATCTCTTGGTGTTCTCAGCTGCCTAAAGGTAGAGATGGAGTGACAAAAGCATCCCTGTAACCACCACCACTATGACTGTGCTGAGTCAAACTTGAAGCCACCACAGCACCGGGTCTTGTCAAAGGCCTGCTGTAACTAGTTGCTGACTACTATCTATGTTTACTCAAGTCCTTGGGATTCCACAATTAGCAGGTGGCAAAGCCAGCCAGACATGTGTCCATCCCTTCAGGGCAGCATGGCTCCCCATATCTCGTGTAAGTCCAGAAGTGCCATTCAAGAGTCGAGCACTAGAGTCAAAAACCTTAAAAGTCTACCTGGTATTCCACTGCATTGCCACTCACCTGGCACAAATCACAAGATGCAGCTTTTCCTACTCTTCCCTCCCCTTTCCAAATGCAGAGAAGCCTCACTTCATGGCCACCATGACCCCTGGTCATGACAAGTGAAGAATGTCATTAGTATTTTGATAGGGATTAAATCTGTAGATTGCTTTTGGTAATATGGACATTTTAACAATATTGATATTTCCAATACATGAACATGGAGTATTTCATTCTTTTGGTGTCCTCCTCAATTTCTTTCATCCGTGTTTTATAGTTTTTATTTTAGAGCTCTTTTACTTCTTTGGTTAATTCCTAGGTATTTAATTTTATTTGTAGCTAATAGAAATGGGATTGTTTCTATTTCAGATTGTTCACTGTTGACTTATAGAAATATTGCTGATTTTTATGTGTTCATTTTGTATCCTGAAACTACTGAATTTGTTTATCAGTTCTAATAGTTTTTTTTTGGTGGAGTCTATAGGTTTTCCAAAATATAAAATCACATCATCTGCAAACAAGAATAATTTAATTTATTCCTTTCTAATTTGGAGGCCCTTCATTTCTTTCCATTGTCTAATTGCTCTAGGAAAAACTTACAGTATCATGTTGAATAACAGTTGTGTAAATGGGCATCCTAGTTGTGTTCTAGACCTAAAGGAGAAGTCTTTCTGTTTTTCATCCTTCAGTATGATAACAGCTGTGAGTCTGGCATATATATCTTTTACTATGTTAAGGTATGTTCCTTCTATATCCAATTTTGTGACAGTTTTTATCATGAAGAAAAGTTGAACTTTATCAAATGCTGTTTCGGCATCAATTGAGATGATCATATGTTTCTTTTCTTCATTCTGTTAATATGATGTGTCACATTGATTGATTTGCATATATTGAACCATCCTTGCATCCCTTGGATAAATCCCATTTCATAATGATGAATAATATTTTTTAATGTATTGTTGATTTCTGTTTGCTATTAACAGTATTATATTAAAATTTTACATCAGTATTCATCAGAGTTATAGGCAAATTTACCTAGGACCTCAGAGTACTTAGCCTGTAGTGGCTGAAACTCATGTTCTGACTGCTGGCATGGGTGACTTTCGTATGGCTAGGGCTGGTCCAAATGCTCTCTCTGTGATCCCAGAATGTCTTTATTCTCAGCTGTGACAGGGCAACACTGTCTTCAATGTAAAGTCCCCCCAGTCACTGTGTTTTCCCTTCCCAAAGTGTACAGATTCTCTCTCTGGACCTCATGGCCACTGCCAGGTGATGGAAAAGGGTTGGTGTCACTGATTCAAAACTGTCTCTTCTACTTTCCTCAGTGCATCTTTTCATGGTATAAAGTTAAAACTAAGTACTGTAATCACTCACCTGATTTTTGGTTCTTGTAATGTTGGTTTTCCATATGAAGATAGACTTTTTTCTTTTCTTACACATTGATTATGACATCATAGAATAATAGGCCTTTTGGTGCCTATTGTTCCTGATTAGAAGTCAACTGTTAACCTCCTTTTATTTCCATTGTATGTGATGAGTTGTTTTTCTCCGTGTCTTTGTCTTTCAGCTACTTGTTTATGATGTGTCTCGACATGGGTCTTTTTGTGTTTATCCTACTTTGATTTCATTGAGCTTCTCAGATGTTCAGAGTAATATTTTTCTTCAAATTTGGTAATGCCGTATTTGGCCATGATTTATTCAAATATTCTCTCTGCCCTTCTCTGTCACTGCTCCCATTTTAGGAATTCCAAAATGCATAATACTGATACTGTGGTTCATGTTGTCCCCAGGTTTCTGAAACTCTCTTCATGTATCTTTTGTTTTACTTATTCTTCTGATTTGGTAATTTTTATTGATTTATCTTCAACTTCATTGATATTTTCCTCCATCAGATAAAATTTGCAATTGAGTCTCTCTAGTGAATTTCTCATTTCATGTATTGTTTCTTTCAACTACAAAATTTTTATTTAATGTTGTTTATTAAATAATATCTCTGTATTGATATTCTCTTGGAGAGTCATTTTCAACACATGCATCTTTAATTCTTTATGCACTGTTTTCATTATTTCTTTGAACACATTTAAAATGAATACTTTGAAGTAGTTTTCTACTAAGTCCAGCACCTGGAAACCATTAGAGACGATTCCTCTTGACTTCGTTTTTCTTTTACTTATGTATGGGTCACATATTCCTGTTTCTTAAATATCATGTTTTTTTGTTGTTGTTTTTATTTTAAAAATAGTCATCTTAAATTATTTAGTTTAGTGTCTATGTATCTGGATTTCCTTCTATGGATTATTTTGTTGCTATTATATTTTTGTTTGGTTTATGCGTTTGGTCTTACACATAATAATTCTGTAGAGTCTGTCTCCTGTGCAGTGTATGGCCATTGATGTCTCTGCATTTTATCTTTTTTTAAGTTAATTTTATTGTTTATATTGTTAAGACTGGCTTCATAGGGTTTACCTCAGGGTCAGTATAACTTAGTATAAACCAGTCATTGATTACAGTGTGGGCATAAACTCTTTAAGTGAATAAGGCTTTCACTCTTTGTTAGTGGATCTGTGTGTGGATTGGGATACATATTAAAATTAGTCTGTGGAAGTTTTTCCTGGATATTTCTTTCTGGATGCACAAAGTCCTCATATTCAGCAAAAGATGAATGACCTTTCCTGAATGTCTGTCAGCAAGACTACTTTTTGTTTTCACAATGCCTCTGAGCATGAGATTTTATTTTCCTTGTTCTAAATCCAGAGAGACCCCTTCTGGCAGTGTGATTGCCAAGTGTTTATTCACTCTGCCTTATACTGGTAGAGCTACCACAGCATGGAGGTTGCACTTGAGAATAGGAGTTACCTCAGGTTAAATTGCTACATGTTCCCATTGTCTTTCTTAAGGTTTGATTTTTCTTGAATATTTTTTTTGTCAATTTGTCGTAGGCCTTTGGCTAATTTCCAATCTTGAAATATTTCTTTTGGATAAATTTAACCAATTGTATCATTTCTTTTTGCTGAGTTCCTTACTTTCCCATTCCAAAAGTTATATAGCATCATGTCTTTCTGCTCTTTTGAAGGACAAAGTGATGAGTTATTATCAAATGTATATTTCGAATGAATGGACATAGTTTAATGGAATCATTTGTCATATGAATTAAGGCTTAGTGTAACAACTGATTTTTATATTCTCCATTTCTGTACAGGAGTTTCTAAAATCATCTTACTGTTTCACACATTTTAGACCGTTAAAATCTTATATCCAAAGGAGATTTTTTTTTCAACAAATATGTCATGTAGGACTTTATGAAAGTGTGTTCCATTTACCAGGATTTCTAAGATTTTGTTTGTTTGTTTTGATTTCTGCTGTATTGCTGCAGGCTTGAGGAAGTATCTGATGTCCTAAGAATATACAAATATTTAATCAGGTCTGAAAAATACAAGGTTTTTTAATAATTTTTCTAAATTTTAACACCTTTATCTATAAATGACTTAAAATGCCAACTAATTAATAATACTTTTATAAAGCTAAAAAGGATCCTACTGTATTTAAAGCTTGACAAGTTACTTCTGTTAGTAAGATTTTATAAGAAAAGCTTGTTAAACATGAACTAGAATGTCTTATTTCTGAAAACTTTCCACACAAAGATGAGAATGACGTGAGGAAAGCTTGTAAATAAATCTAGCAGCAAAGATTAAAAGACTAGAATTATTTAGACTCTTCAGATATTGCTTCAGGATATTTCCACATTGAAGTAGCCTAGTTATATACAGTTGGATTCTTTAACCTTGAAAGTCCACCCTTATTACTTCTGTTGTGCAGTGAAAAACTGCTCTAGAATTATTGAAATATTGTTTGCAGTGGAAAATGCCTTGCAGAAAATAATTTTTAAAATAATAGTTGTAAAAAGAAAAACACAACCAACCTCAATTCGTATTTCCTGCCAACACTGGTGAAGCCAAATCAAGAAAGATCATATTGATTTTAATTTGGACTAATTAATAGCAGTCCATTTCAGTGTCCCTTAGTTCTTATTTTATTCCATATTATTAATGTGACTATAATTTTCCCTTGTGGGTGCTACTTTTCTAATTGTGAATAAATGAATCATTGAAATTTAGAATTACAGAGGATCCCCTCTGTCCATCTAGTTAGGAAAGCTACCATATGTTAAACTTTATGCCTTATGCAACTGATAATTATAAAACAATATTTTATTAGGAGAATGGTACACATACAATTTCTATTTTCATTCCAAGTGAGTGCCTTTTAATTACATATAGCATCTTGAATAATATATCAGGCAATTATGACTATAAATAATTCTGGCACTATATAATGTTCGTAATTCAAAATTATCAAGGTAGAGTATAGAAATTTTTCCTCATCTTACTCTTCTCCTCTTTCTTCTTCTGAGTCACTGTTCTCTTTCTTCTTCTCCTCCTCCTCTTCCTCCTTCTTCTTCTTCTTCTCCTTCTTCTCCTTTTTCTTCTTCCTTTTCTCTCTCTCTCTCTCTCTCTCTCTCTCTGTGTGTGTGTGTGTGTGTGTGTGTGTGTGTGTGTGTGTGTTTAGGATAATATAGGGGCTAAAAATGTATCCTCTGCCTACATTGTAATCCTGACTTTGCTTCTCACCAGCTGTGGAAATTTCTGTCTCAGTTTCTCTCATTTTTAAAATGAGGATAATAGTACCTAACTGATAGAGTCATTGCTAATATATGTAATATACTTCATAGAGTGTCTGGTACATGCTAAGTGCTTATAGAAGGACATATTGTCTTTGTCAAAGAATTCCTTTAATATGATGCAATTTGCACTAGAGGTGAAAGCATGTTCTGCAAATATGACTCTTAGTTAAACTCTGTGTTGACATTAAACTCAGATATAGGAAGCATATTTTAAACTAAACAGGCAAATTGAGTTTTCAGTAAATTTGATCCACATAATCTAAAGTCTACTTTAAGGCATGGGCAACACAGATGAGCTCTGTGTGTTGAATACGCAAATTAAAATTTACCAACTATCCATCCAACATTGTGCTTTGTCATTTAGACACTGTTCTGTCAATTTATCCATTACATAGAACTGAAAACATCAACTTAACTGAGCTGTTTTCCCACTGTAAAAGCTGTTTCTCTGATACCTAGATGAGTTACTAACAGATAGCATGCACTCAATAGTTACTGAATAGATGGATGGAAAGATTAACAGGATTAGAAATCATGGAGAAAAATTCAAAGTTTTACCTAGGTCAACATGTTATTGTAAAATTAAAATTGTCTTCCAAAGTACATGTTACACCAGGGCTAATTTATCCTCCTAAAAGTTAGGTAATATGACAAATGTGTAAAACATCTGGTAGATTTTTATCAGTTGAATCCAGGTTTTTGGAAGAGATGGCATTAAGGGGATAAGAAACAAGACTGTGATTTGACGGAATATTTTACTTTCCTAAAGGTTACATTGCCATCTTCTACATGTAGGTGACAGAATATAGTGCAACTGTTCTTACTCTGCATTGTCTGTCCTCCTTTAATCTGAATGCCCCTTAAAGATTTCTATTTTAGCAGAACTCTAAAGAGAGTTTTCATGGGGAATTTGAGTCAATATACTATATCAAGAATGTCATCAGATATTTGACCACAATTCTGTGTGTCTATAGTGATGTGAATGTGACATCTCTTAACGTACTTGCAATTATCTATTACTCTGGAACACACAGCTTCATAAAGCCCTGAATTAATCTTCAGGGAGAAGAATGCCTAATAAAGGACACAATAATGTGCAGAAACTCTGACAATAAATTTGATGAAAGGTTTCCTGAAAGCCACAGCAAAGGGTAATATGAGTCCACTTATTAGCTCTCTGTTAGTGTTATTTATGTTCTGTGACCCACAGGGAGACGAGAGATTTTATTTTGCTTCCTGGCCCTCCTCCCCAATATTTCATCATTTGGTGCTTTGGGACCAGTGTTTGTATACTGACGGGGACATATCTGTCATTTTGGGAGATATGCCTTTTTCTTCACAAAAGAATCTTACAGGATTTTTGTTGTCATTATTATTGGTTTTGTTTATGTTTTATTTTAGTTTTGCTGCCTTGAAATTTTGGAACTGTTATGCATTTCCCTGGCTTGGAGGTTTTGTACAGAGTTATAATGGAAAATGAGCCTATGATTCATGGAGCCTGCAATAACTCTGAGAAGCATATTTTGGGAGCATAGAATCAAAGTGAAAAAGTGCCTGTTTTGTTAACTATCTCTATGAATACTCTCTTTTTGTTTTATGTAAATTGACTATCTGATAAGTATATAAAATATTTAGTACTTTTTTTACTAATGACTTTTGGAGACTTTGGTATGTATTAAAATTTTGACATTTATATTTTACAGTTTATTTTATTTTTTGAGATGGAGTCTTGCTCTGTCGCCCAGGCTGGAATTAACTGGCATGATCTCATGATCCCTGCAACCTCCACCTCCCAGGTTCAAGCAATTCTCCTGCCTCAGCCTCCCAAGTAGCTGGGACTACAGGCACATGCCACCACACCTGGCTAATTTTTTGTATTTCAGTAGAGATGGAGTTTCACCATGTTGCCCCGGATGGTCTCAAACTCCAGCGCTCAGGCAATCCGCCCGCCTCAGCCTCCCAAAGTGCTGAGATTACAGGTGTCAGCCACCGCGGCCGGCCTACAGTTTATTTTCTAATTTGATTATTTTCAGAGTTGAAGGGATGACTATGTTTCATTATGAATTATGCTTATAACTGACTTTAGTTCATGCCACACATGAAAAAAGAGAACATTGACTCAGGAAAATCTTGGCCTTATATCCCTTAAATCTGTAGAAATATTGCAGTGATCCTTTTTCTTCACTACAAAACTCTTAGATACCTGAGGTCATTAATACCTTTTCCTGAATATTGTGTTCTTTATTGTCATTACTTTCAGCACTGCCTTCAACCCATTGTTTGTGGCTTGTTGATGTTGTTATTGTTATTGTTGTTCATTCTTTTGAGAAAATTAGAAAGATAATGTGTAGTGGGATTTTACTTGAGCATTTGAACTCAAGTAAAGATTTGGATTTATTTCCAAAGAGACTGAATATCTGTATCATTTGACTAGCAATTTATAAATACCCAGATCAAAGCCCATAAAAATGAAAAACTGTAAGAGGAGGAAGATAGACAATGTTTACTTAGAGTTTCTATTTCTAAATCTGTTGTTTGTAACAAAGGGAACTGTGCTTAAACATCGATATTTTTGTTGTCCTTGAGTGTTGGTTAATGTTGTGTTTTCTTCTGATACTATAATATTATCTTCTGTTACTACATTTTAATAATGCAGAATTGTGAGCTGTAGAAAAAGAAAGGGAGAGAGATATTAAGAGAATGTAATTTCTATTGTTGATCATTATGGATCAAGGTTTTAATTTTTGCATTAATCTCTTATTTATCCTACCTATTCCATGTCAGTATTCATTTAATATAATAGTACAAGCACAGAATCTATCCTTAAAACACAGACAAGAAAAATCTGATGTTATTTAATTCAAAATATAATTCAAGTAAAGGATCATTGAGGGCATATTTGGAAAGGAAATACACTGTCTTTCTCTAGAATAACAACTCAGGGTTGTGAAGATACAAAACTTAAATAAATAAAGATATACAACTTAAAGACAGAGCAATGCAGGTTGGAATAAATTTAGGATTTTATTACTCCAAGAATTTAGAAATTGTGTGTCACTCTCCATAGGAGTAAATAGATGTCACTTCCAATTTAAATGTATTGAGATTTGCTCGATCAATCAACAAATGAATATTTAATATCCAGTTTGTGGAAGGAACTGCTCTCCATAGTATGGAGAGTAATTCATGTTCTCCTGTTCTCAGGAGGTTTATGGTCTATAAACATAGGAAAAACAATCTTAACAAAAGTTGAAGTTAAACATAGGTTTAAGCAGAACTATTATAGATGTGTAAGCAATATTCATGAAAATGCAAATAACTGAGGGATGCATTAAAAATAAAAATTAGGAAATACATTCAAGAGGAGATGTTACATGTGAAGCAAACTGAAAAGTGTTGCGTTAATTCAAAAAGTGCAAAATGAGGAGAAGATGATTTCTTTGTAGAAGGAACAGAAGTGGTGGAGGCACAGATGTGTGAAAATTTATGCTATTTTTAAGGAGATTCAAACCGACTATCTAAAATAGGCTTGATGGAACTATCAGCCAATTGACACTTAGTGAAACGAAAATGAGAAATGGAACCTTGTCTTGAGAGTTAAATACGGACAAACAAAGGGATTTCAGAATATATGAAAAACTTTATCATTAAATTGGAAGACTGGGGTAATGGAGGTAGTTGTTGCCTGTTTTAGTATCCCTTTACGTTTTCTTGCATTAACATGGAAGTGTTAAGTTTTGAGGGGAAAGAGCATTTTTTACAACATGACTTTTCTAAAGAAAAAGTCCATGAAGAATAAATTAGTTTGGAGATAGGGAAAACATTCAGTTTTTGAAATGGACAATGTCTAATTTTGGTTTGAGGGGAAAAAAGAACATTTTCATCAACATTTTTCATAATTAGTTCTTCATAACTAATACATAAAGTTCACAGGGTGTGAGTGAGAGGAATTTTATGTTAGACAAACACATTTGATGATCCCTGAGATCAATGATGTTAAATGTTTTCTTATTGCTGTTCTTGGATTTGTATTTAATACGCTAGTAGCAATGTGAATCCTCTGGAGAAAAATGTCCACATAAGGATCCCTTGAAAATAGAATTTGAAAAGTGGACATTTTTTTTTCCTACATAGCATCTCACAGAACAAGTGATCCAAAGGAAAATATTTTGGGAAACATGGCCTCGTAAAAATGATGGAAAAAAACCAACCTGCCTAAAATATTTACTATCTATATGATAGTCTTCAATTTGAAACATTTTGTTAAAAAACGCAATGTGCAAAATACTTTAATTCCCACCCCAAAGTTAATATATTATCTTTTGCTTGCTAATTTTATGGCTAGCAATATAACATTCTTACCATATTCAGCCTATTTAAAAGCTCCTGAAAAAGAGTTGGAGGTAAAATGATTAAAGTTTTCAGATCTGCAAAATTTGATGGCTCCATGGTGGGATTTATTTCCAAAGAGACTGGATATCTAGTATCACTGACTAGCAATTTAGAAATACCCAGAGCAAAAGCCTATACAAATGAAAAACTGTAGAAGGAGGAAGATAGGCAAAGTTTACTTAGAGTTTGTATTTCTAAATCTGTTGTTTGTAACATAGGGAATTCTGTTTAAACATCTAAATTTTTGTTGTCCTTCAGTGTTGGTTAATGTTTTATTTTCTTTAGATACCTGTAGTTGTATCCTGCTATAGTTTCAAGTAGGCTTAACACAGAGTGGTGTGTTAATGAAAGAAAAAACTGTTTAGTTACATTATTGTTCTTGATTTATGGTAAGAAGTGGAGGATTTTATTAACAAAAAAGTAGGATAGGCCAGGCGTGGTGGCTCATGCCTGTAATCCCAGCACTTTGAGAGGCTGAGGCATGTGGATCATTTGAGGTCAGGAGTTTGAGACCAGCCTGACCAACATGCCAAACCCTGTCTCTACTAAATACAAAAAAAAAATTAGCCAGGTGTGGTGACACATGACTGTAATCCCAGCTACTTTGGAGGCTGAGGCAGGAGAATTGCTCAAACCTGGGAGGCGAAGATTGCAGTGAGCCAATATTGCACCACTGCACTCCAGCCTGGATGACAGAATGAAACTCTGTCTCAAAAAAAAAAAAAAGAAAAAAGAAAAAGAAAAACAAGTAGGATAACTAAAGACAATGTATGTCTATTCTCAATATTCCCAGCAAAAAATTGAATATGGAGCCCTTCATGAAACTGAGCTCACAGAGTATTTAAAATGACTTGCTCTTAGCATATTGAAGCTTTTGATGTCAGACAATCCACCTAACAGGACTAATACACTATGTGACTTTAATTTTATACTGGAACCACAAATACAGCCAGAACTACCTCCTGAATGCTAAAAAATTAAAATAATTGATGAATATGTTGAGTTTTTTTCAGTTACATATCCTCAGTCATTTTGCAGAGATGTTAAGTAGCACAAAGGAAGATGCTTCTTTTAATGGTTTAGGGCTATAGTGTTTTCTTCAACACTGTAATATTAGGAATAATTTATAGGATGATATATCATACATAGCAGATTTCCACATGTGAATATATAAAGGAAGAAAATCACAACTCTTGGAATCATATTATAATAAATTCATTTAAAAATACATAATTACACTTTTCCAAGGTAGTTTTTGAAAATGGAGACCTTATAAGGCAGAATTAGTATCATTGCTCTTGAATTTATCTTGTAAACAAAAGATATAACATTTTCTTCAAAAGAGTAAAAATATTGAAGTGTTTGAAGACCCAAATAAGACCTTACATGAAAGCTTACTGATTATGCAATATTGGACGGAAAAATGTCAGTGCTCTGTTAACAGAAAGGGAAATTATGATACAAATGAATCCAAATGTCCCACACAGTATGATGTGCCTATTTGCTATTATCTGTCTGTTCCAGATTTATTCTCAATAATTTTCCATAGCTTAATGAAAATAGTTCTTTTAAAATTCAATGCATGGTATCCTGATCACTGGATCAACAAAGTATAAATTTATAGGAAGACTTAGGAAGGTCCTCACCCTCTTCTTCCGACCTTCTCCTACTTTACTTTTCCCTCTTTTCTTCTCGTCTTCCTCTTTTCTTCTCCTTCCTCATGCTCTTCATTTAGTAATACTTATAGCTACAGGTTATTGAGCATAATCATTGTTCTAAGTGCTTGTATCTATTCTTTGTTCATTCCATAAATAGTATTGAGCACTCCTAAAACACAAAACTTTTCTAGGCCTCTTGTGATATTGCAATAAATAAAAGAAACAATATCCTTGCTTACATAGAGTTTACATTAGCTTATATGTTACTAGAGGAAAGAGATAACAAACAAATAAATGAATGACAACTACATTACATTAGTTACTCTAACAGACATAAACAGGGTAATGAGATATTATAACTAGAGAGAAAGAGTTCAGAAAGACCTCTGAGGAGATGACATTTGGACTGCAATGAAAAGGAGCCAGCCATGAAAGGACCTGGGGTCAAACCCTTCCAGTAATAGATTAGAAAGGAATTTCAGATGTTAGAGCAGAAAAGGAGGCCTGTTTGGCTGAAGTTCAGTGAAAAAGGAGGAAAATGACATGAGATGAGGATAGAGAGGTAGCCAGGAAGTAGATCATTTAGAAATCCTAAAAGCCAAGATAAGGAATATGGATTTTATCCTAAGAGCAACGAGACTCCCTTGAAGTGTTCTAAGCAGGGGCAATTTATTATCTGATTTACATTAGAAAAAATTTCTTCTGTCTACTGTAGGGAGAATGGATAGTTAGAGTAAAGGATGGCATTAAGGGAGCCTATTAGGAAGCATTGAATCAGTCCCAGGTGACAATAGATGTAGGATTGGATTGTGATGATAGTATTGGAGATTAATCCATAGGATTTGGTGATACATGGCTTTGGGAAATGGGGGAAAGCAAATAATCAATTATAAATTGTAGGCTTTCTATTTGAGAAACTGGGTTTGCAGTGGCACAGTTAGCAAACTGAGGACAACTGAGTAAGCAACAAGTTTTTTGTTGTTTTTAGTTGAAAATCAAGAGCTCTTTTTTTTACATATTAGCTTTAGGATGCCTATGAAATGTGATGTCAAGGAAGCTATAACATACAAATCTAGACTCAGAATATAGGTCTGGGGTTTCAGTAAGTATTTAAGAATTATCAAAATATTAATGGCAGATAAGGCTATGATATTATAATTGAATTACTGATGACAAAAGAAGAGAAGGGATAAGGAAAAAGTAGGATCTCAAGATTGAGCTTTTAGTCAATCTCGAATCCAGGGATTCAGTATCTCACAGAGAAGGGTGAGCTCTCAGAGGTGGCTGAGCTGTATTATGAAATTGTATACAGGCAAATGTGGTGTCTCAGAAGTAAAGAGAGGAGAATGCTTCAGGAAGACACTCAGTTGGGTTGCATGTTGCTGAGAAGGCAATATGGAGATCTTTAATAACCTTGACAATAGGTTTTTTATTTATTTTTACTTTTTTTATTTTTGTGGGCACATAGTAGGTATATATATTTATGAGTTACATGAGATATTTTCATACAGGCATGTAATGTGTAATAATCACAGCAGAGTAAATGGAGTATCGATCACCCTAAGCACTTATTATTTGTGTTACAAACAAATTATACTCTTTGTGATGGTTAATATTGAATATCAACTTGATTGGAATGAAGGATGCAAAGTATTGTTCCTGGGTGTGTCTGTGAGGGTGTTGCCAAAGAAGATTAATATTTGAGTCAGTGGGCTAAGAAAGGCAGACACACCCTTAATCTGGGTGGGAACAATCTAATCAGCTGAAAAGACTAGACTGGCTTAGTCTCCTGGCCTACTTCTTTCTCTGGTGTTGGATGCTTTCTGCCCTCAAACACTGGACTCCAAGTTCTGCAGCTCTGTGACTATTGGACCTTCGACCACAGATGGAAGGCTGCAACTGTCAGCTTTCCTGCATTTGAGGTTTTGGGACTCAGACTGGCTTCTTCGCTCCTCAGCTTGCAGATGGCCTATTGTAGGACCTCACCTTGTGATTGTGTGAGTTAATACTCCTTAATAAATTCCCCTTTATATATGCATCTATCCTATTAGTTCTGTTCCTCTAGAAAACCCTAATATATACTTTTAGTTATTTTAAATACAATTAAATTATTTTTTTTACTCTAGTCATTCTGTTGTGCTAGCAAATACTAGGTTTTATTCATTTTTTCTATTTATTTTGTACCTTTAACCATATCCACTTCCTCCAAAGACCCAACTACACTTCTCAGCCTCTGGTAGCCACTTTTCTACTCTTTATTTCCATAACTTCAAATATTTTAATTTTTAGCTCCCACAAATAAGTGAGAACACGCAAAGTTTGTCTTTCTGTGCCTGATTTATTTCACGTAATATAATGAAGTACAGTTCCATACATATTGTTGCAAATGACAGTATCTCATTCTTTTTATGGCTGAATAGTACTTCATTGTGTATATGTGTCTTTTCTTTATACACGTATCTATTGATAGACACCTAGGGTGCTTCCAAATCTCAGCTGTTGTAAGTAGTGATAAACATGGGAGTGCAGATATCTTTTCGAGATAATGATTTCCTTTCTTTTGAGGGTATACCTAGGAGTTGGGTTGCTGAATCAATGTCAGCTCTATTTTTCATTTTTTGAGGAACCTATAACAGTTCTTTATAGTGGCTCTACTAATTTACATTCCCACCAACAGTGTGCAAGAATTCCCTTTTCTCCACATCCCTGCCAGCATTTGTTATTGCCTGAATTTTGGATAAAAGCCATTCTAACTGGGGGGAGATGATATATCATTGTACTATTTATATCCATTTATCTAATGATCAGTGATGTTGAGCAACTTTTTCTACACATGTTTTCCATTTGTATGTCTTCTTTTGTGAAATTTCTATTCTGATATTTTGCCCATTTTAATCATATTAACAGATTTTTTTTCCTATAGAGTTATTTTAGCTCCTCATATATTCTGATTATTAATCCCTTGCCAGATAGGTAGTTTGCAAATATTTTCTCCCATTCTGTGAGTTGTCTCTTCACTTTGTTAATTTTTTAATTTGCTGTGAAAAATCTTTTTAACTTGATATGATTCCATTTGTCCACTTTTGCTTTGGTTGTCAGTCTTTGTAGGATGTTAAGAAATCTTTGCCCACAAATGTCCTGGAGAGTTTCCCCAATGTTTTATTTGGGGAGTTTTACAGCTTGAGGTTTTAGATTTAGGTCTTTAATCCATTTTGATTTGACTTTTATATGGAGAGAGATGGGGTACTGTTTCACTCTTTTGCATATGGATATCCAGTTTCCCCAACACCATTTACTGAAGAGACTGTCCTTTCCCCAATATATGTTCTTGAAACTTGGACAATAGCTGTTTTATAAGAGTTCTGGAATCAGAATATTGGGATATATAGACCAGTGAATTGTAGAAGGTAATATGAATTCAAACCTTAAAATAAACCTGAGGATTATTACTATTTATTAATAACATGAAAAAATTGAGGCTCAGGGAGATTATTTGTTAAATGTTACAATAAATTGATAGAAGTACAATTCAAACAAAGGTCTCCTTGACATCAAAAATTCCTGTCTTTATTCACTAAATATCAGTAATTTAGGTTTTGGGAAAAATAGGGGAATATGGATAATTTGAATAACTTTAGTCTATTGAGTCAGTGCTACTCATGTTCACATAAAAAAATTTATAAAGTACCTATTCCAAAAAAATTGATCTTTAAGCTGTCTTTAAAAATAGATAGACTTCAAGAAAGTGCTATCACTATTCAATATATCAATTTTATTTGATTAAAGTCAGCTTCTATTGAGCTACAGCCTACTTGGGTTGCAGGAGTGGTGTTGCCTGATATTCTATGGTATGAATTTCTAGTGTTAGGTTTTTTTGGGGGACTAATCAACAGTTATTGACTTCTGAGCTTGTGCTAGTATACTATACAGAACATAAACCTCTGGTTTTTGCAATTGATATTTCACCTTATGCTTTTGGAGATGTATCTATCAACAAAATACAAGATGACATTGAAGTACATATTGCTAGCTAGTCAAAGTTAATGCCATGCATAAAATAGAAGTAAATAGAAATTGATAAAATAAGTCCATTCTATTATTGTAAATCTCAAGACATTCTGTAATTTCATCAATGTCTGTGTGTTCACATTTTACAATAATCATAAATCTCTTTGGGGATTCTTTACAGAGTACTTATGCAATGTGAATAATGCCACCATAGTGGCAGTACCCAAGTGTTTTAGGCAAAACAGTCTACCACTACACACCACAGATGATTATATGTCACCTGTATGGAAATGTCAATGTTGAAAGATCTTCTTGACTCACACCTTTAGGCTGATCAAATTGCACAGATAATGGAATTTCACATTAGATATAATTTTAATTAAGGAGTATGTGTCCCTTAGAGGAACTTCCTGACATTAAAGTTGTATCTTACAGTATGTCACATATTTATTGCAAAAAATGTTGATAAAATTGTGTTTTGGCCACATAAGCTTAGTATGTCTGTAAATTGTCTATATGAAAACAATGGCAAAAAGATGCATCTAGTAGTCTGTATTGTATTCCTATATTTAAAAACAATTGTACTGGAATGTAGTACATACCAGAATACCTGGCCTAAACTGCTAAAGGTGGGTGGGACATCTTAGTAATTAATGTTGATTGATTGCCTGTTTGTGTCAGCCTTGTACAGGAGCCTTTCATATTTTTCTAACCTGTTTACCACCAGAACCATACAACCATGGTATTATTATCCTCATTTTGCAAAGGCGGTCAAATAACTTGTACAAGGTCTCACAGTTGGTCACTGTCAGAAATAGAATGTAAACATTGTGGACACAACAATGCAAAGATTGTATTCACATTCTTTGCCCAGAATGCAGATTGGTTTCACTGGATTACCACAAAATGGCTAATAACATGTTTTTGTCTCAAACCTTATCTAAACCCAAATTACAAAATCCACAAAATGAAAGAATATATATAACAAACATGTCAGTAAAGTTATAAAGTTATATCTTTGTAATATAACATTCTTCTGATAGTAAAAGAACATGTGGTTATTGTAGAAAATTGAAAAATGTTTGAAGAAAATAAGAGCTAACAGTGGTTGGGCACTTACAATGGCTTAAATATTCTACTAATTGTCTTTCATACATCACTTTGTTTAATGCTCATGGAAACCAGAGTTACACAATATTGTTGTTTTTTCTTTTTACAAATCAAGAAATACAGACATAGTAAACATAAGTATTTTTCCTAATATTTCACACTGGTAAGTGTGAAAGTCAAGATTTAAAACAAGCAGATTAGCTTGAGAGCCTACACTTCTCACCACTGTGCTGCCACTCATGATCCCAATGTCTACAGAAAACTACTGTCAATATTTTGATCCCTTTCCTTATCTGTGCTCATTTTTTGAAGATTGATACTAGAATTAGCTTCAATTTACCCTACTCCCAAAGCTGACATAAAATAATAAATATCTCATGAAGCCTATTTTTTCTGAGCTCCAATGTATATGCCAATGTATATACCAATGTATCTATGGAGAGCATGGAACCAGACTCTAATATTCAAGGTTTAAAAACCCACAAGTAAACTTTTCTTTTTTTCAAAGAGTGTATATACTACATTATTGTCTTACTATAAGAGTGCCTGACGTTTGTAAAAGGAAAAAAAGTCCATGGCCGTGAATTCCCCGTTTCCAATTCTCTGCTCTTCTCTCTGTATTTTTGTCATCCTATAGAGATCCCAAGGCCCTCATTAGCCCTGTGCTATCCCTCCACTGATGCTTAACAAGGTTTTGCCTTTCCAGGGCCATTCACCATTCTTTAAGAAACCACAGTTTCACTAACAAGAAGCACTAGTCAAAAATGTTCTCTTGTGCCAGAGCCTTGATCCCCATATAGAACTTTGTCTACAAAAATGCAACTTCACTAACAGTTTGAGGTCAGAAATAAGTTTGCCCTTGCCCATCTTCATTAATATCTGATCTTCTGGCTCTATGCGAGAAGTTACTAATAGTACCTGTAAAATGTGCTTTCAGTGTTAAATAGTGACTCTAAAATAAATTATTCCCCAGTGTAGAAACATACACAATTTTTTCCAGGCAAAACATTCCACCCCAAATCTCAGAGTCTTGTGCTTGTATTAACTGTGTTGTATCCATTTAATAATAATTGTGTTAGAAATCTGAATTTTTGTGTATCTCAATTTCAAAAGAAACTGGTAATCCTAACCATTCTACATACATTCCATCCTCTATGTGCTAGGCTGTTAGGGCTGCTGTAACAAAGCACGACAGCCTGGGTAGCTTCAACAACAGAAGAAATGGAGTTGCTAATCTAAGATCAAGGTGCCAGACAATTCAGTTTCTGGTGAGGGCTCTTTTCCTGGCTTGTAGATTGCCACCTTCTTGCTGTGTCTTCAGATGGCAGAGAGAAAGACAAAGAAAGGCAGAGATTCAGTTTCTTCCTGGTTTAGGCTTGGGAGGGTGTAAGTGTCCAGGAATTTATCCATTTCTTCCAGATTTACTGGTTTATATGTATAGAGATGTTTGTGGTAATCTCTGATTGTAGTTTGTATTTCTGGGAGTCAGTGGTGATATCCCCTTTATCATTTTCTATTGCATCTATTCGATTCTTCTCTGTTTTCTTTTTTATTAGTATGGCTAGTGGTCTATCTATTTTGTTGATCTTTTCAAAAAACCAGCTTCTGGATTCATTGATTTTTGAAGGGTTTTTTTTGTGTCTCTATCTCCTTCAGTTCTGCTCTGATTTTAGTTATTTCTTGTCTTCTGCTAGCTTTTGAATTTGTTGGATCTTGCTCTTCTAATTCTTTTAATTGTGATGTTAGGGTATCAATTTTAGATCTTTCCTTGCTTCTCATGTGGGCATTTAGTGCTATACATTTCCCTCTAGAAACAGCTTTAAATGTGTCCCAGAGATTCTGGTACCTTGTGTCTTCATTGTCATTGGTTTCAAAGAACGTCTTTATTTCTGCCTTCATTTCATTATTTATCCAATAGTCATTCAGGAGCAGGTTGTTCAGTTTTGATGTAGTTGTGCAGTTTCTAGTGAGTTTCTTAATCCTGAGTTCTAATTTGACTGCACTGTGGTCTGTGAGACTGTTTGTTATGGTTTCCGTTATTTTGCATTTGCTGAGTAGTGATTTGCTTCCAATTATGTGGTCAATTTTAGAGTAACTGCGATGTGGTGCTGAGAAGAATGTATATTCTGTGGATTTGGGATGGAGAGTTCTGTAGATGTCTATTAGGCAGTTTGGTCCAGATCTGAGTGCAAGTCCTGGATATCCTTGTTAATTTTCTGTCTCCTTGATCTGTTAATTCCTGAATGACCAATAACAAGGTCTGAAGCTGAGGCAGCAATTAATAGCCTACCAACCAAAATTCGGTTGTGAACCAGGACCAGACAGGTTCACAACTGAATTCTACCAGAGGTACAAAGAAGATCTGGTACCAATCCTTCTGAAACTATTCCAAAAAATACAAAAAGAGAGAATCCTCCCTAACTTGTTTTATGAGACCAACATCATCCTGATACCAAAACCTGGCAGAGACACAACTAAAAAAGAAAATTTCAGGCCAATATCCATGATGAACATTGATGCAGAAATCTTCAGTAAAATAGTGGCAAACCAAATCCAACAACATATCAAAAAGTTTATCCATCACGATCAAGTCAGCTTCATCCCTGGGATACAAGGCTGAGTCAACATACACCAGTCTATAAACGTAATCCATCACATAAACAGAACCAAACACAAAAACCACATGATTATCTCAATAGAGGCAGAGAAGGGCTTAGACAAAATTCAACAACGTTTTATGCTAAAAACTCTCAATAAACTAGGTATCAATGGAGTGTATCTCAAAATAACAAAAGCTATTTATGACAAACCCACAGCCAATATCATACTGAATGGGCAAAAATTGGAAGCATTCCCTTTGAAAACTGGCACTAGACAAGGGTGCCCTCTCTCAACACTCCTATTCAACATAGTATTGGAAGTTCAGGCCAGAGCAATCAGGCAAGGAAAAGAAATAAGGTGTATTCAACTAGGAAAAGAGGAAGTCAAATTGTCTCTATTTGCAGATGACATGATTGTATATTTAGAAGAACACATTGTCTCAGCCCAAAATCTCCTTAAGATGATAAGCAACTTCAGCAAAGTCTCAGGATACAAAATCAATGTGTAAAAATCACAAGCATTCCTATACACCAATAACAGACAGATAGCCAAATCATGAGTGAACTCCCATTGATAATTGCTACAAAGAAAATAAAATACCCAGGAATACAACTAACAAGGGACGTGAAGAATCTCTTCAAGGAGAATTGCAAACCACTTCTCAAGGAAATCTGAGAGGATACCAACAGATGGAAAAACATTCCATGGTCATGGTTAGAAAGAATCAGTATCGTGAAAATAGCCAACCTGCCCAAAGTAATTTATAGATTAAATGCTATTCCCATCAAGCTACCACTGACCTTCTCAGTACTGGATAAAACCACCTTAAACTTTATATGGAACCAAAGAAAGAGCCCACAGAGCCATGACAATCCTAAGCAAACAAAACAAAACAAAAAAACAAACAAACAAAAAAGCTGGAGGCATCATGCTATCTGACTTCAAACTGTACTACAAGGCTATGGTAATCAAAACAGCATGGTACCGGTACCAAAACAGAGACATAGAACAATGGAACAGAGCAGAGGCCTCAGATATAACACCACACATCTACAGCCATCTGATCTTTGACAAACTTGACAAAAACAAGCAATGGGGAAAGAATTCCCTTTTTAATAAATGGTTTTGGGAAAACAGGCTAACCATATGCAGAAAGCTGAAACTGGATCCATTCCTTACACTTTATACAAAAATTAACTCCAGATGGATTAAATATTTAAACATAAGACCTAACACCATAAAAACCCTAGAAGGAAACCTAGGCAATACCATTGAGGACATAGGCATAGGCAAGGACTTCATGACTAAAACACCAAAAGCAATGGCAACAAAATCCAACACAGACAAATGGGATCTAATTAAACTTCAGAGCTTCTGCACAGCAAAAGAAACTATCATTAGAATAAGCCAGCCACCAACAGAATGGCAAAAAATTTTTGCATTCTACCCATCTGACAAAGGGCTAATATCCAGAATCCAGAAAAAACTTAAACAAATTTACAAGAAAAAAACAAAAAAGAAATATCAAAAAGGGGGCAAAGGATATGAACAGACGCTTTTCAACATAAGACATTTATGTAGCCAACAAACATATGAAAAAATGCTCATCATCACTGGCCATTAGAGAAATGCAAATCAAACCACATTGAGATCCCATCTCATACCGGTTAGAATGGTGATCATTAAAAAATCTAGAGACAACAGATGCTGGAGAGGTTATGGAGAAATAGGAACATTTTTACACTGTTGGTGGGAGTGTACATTAGTTCAACCATTGTGGAAGACAGTGTGGCAATTCCTCAAGGATCTAGAAATAGAAATACCATATGACCCTGAAATCCCATTACTGGGTATATACCCAAAGGTTTATAAATCATTCTATTATAAAGACACATGACACATTTGTTCATTGTGGCACTGTTTACAATAGCAAAGACTTGGAACCAACCCAAATGCCCATCAATGATAGACTGGATAAAGAAAATGTGGCACATATATACCATGGAATACTATGCAGCCATAAAAAGGATGAGTTCATGTCCTTTGCAAGGACATGGATGAAGCTGGATGCCATCATTCTCAGCAAACTGACACAAGAACAGAAAACCAAACACCACATGTTCTCACTCATAAGTTGGTGTTGAACAATGAGAACACATGGACAGGGAGGGGAACATCACACACCAGGACCTGTTGGGTGGTGGGAGAGCTAGGGGAGGGATAGCAGGGTTTGGGGAATTGGGGAAGAATAACATTAGGAGAAATATCTAATGTAGGTGATGAGGGGATGGAGGCAGCAAACCACCATGTCGTGTGTATACCTATGTAACAGTCCTGCAAGATCTGCACATGTACCCCAGAACTTAAAGTATAGTTTTTTTTAAAAAAAAAGGCAGACAGAGTGAGAGAATGAGAGAGTAAGACAGAGTACATTCTGGTGTCTTTTCTTAAATGGACATCAGAATTTCGCTAGTATAATCTTCTTTAACCTTAATTACCTCCCTTTTTTCCAAATACAGTAACATTGGAGGTTAGTGCTTGAACATATGAATTTTTGTGAGTCACAGCTCAGTCTTTAGCACTCCCAACCCCATTGCCCCAAACCACTTACTGATGAGAGTTTGCATCCATGTACTCTCAAATATGTTGCTCAGGTCTTTCTTCCCCGGGCCTTTCGTCATCCCCTTTCCTTCTGATTTTACTGGTCTGAATGCCAAAGATCTATATTTTATGGGACACAGATATCTTTACAAGTGACCATTACTAAATTCCCACATCAGCCTCATGGAAGGGACACATTTATCTTCATGTTTGAGATAAACCCTGTTATCTCTTACAGCTTGCCAGTATGGTCATAATTCAGATATAGATCCTTGAGGCTAGAATTCTCCATAACTGCTGCCAAGATATTGGCTATTGGCTTCTCTCCAAGCTATATACTTTCTTATAGTTTTGGTTCTGCCACTAGTTCTGCTGCTTTCACTGACACTCATATCACAACCTGTGTGTCTAGA
The DNA here is from genome assembly GCA_963573385.1 of Cacajao melanocephalus. Classification (NCBI taxonomy): domain Eukaryota; kingdom Metazoa; phylum Chordata; class Mammalia; order Primates; family Pitheciidae; genus Cacajao; species Cacajao melanocephalus. The sequence continues at coordinate 30,676 of CAUYLG010021988.1, forward strand.
AATGACATTTATATCTTCTGTTATTGCATGTAATTGAGGAAGCTCACGTGTATACATTGGAGTCTAGATTCTGAGAGGGGAGATAGGCCCTTACAATCAGTTAAAAAGGACTATTTTATTTTATTATATAGGATTTGTCAGTCTTCTTTAGAAGAAAAGAGTTTTCCAGTCACTGGGCTGTGGTACTGCTTCTGTGACTAACTGCACAAACACAGAATATTACATCGATATATGTCCAAGATTTGAATTTTCATGTTTTGTTCAAGGTCACCTTTTTGTACACGAAATATTTATTAGCTGTTACAATGTCTGCAGCCAAAATAGAGAAACAGACCCAAGGCTCAGGAAGGTAGAATGATAATAACTAATATAGTATAATGATTAAACTTGTTCTGGTGCTGTGGTTCTTTTTTCCCTACGTATCTCCCAGGGATGTAATGAGTTGCAAAAAATGCTACCTTCTGATGACTCATTTTTCTAGACAGAGAGGTACCAAGTGTCTTAGAAAATGACTCCTATCCCCTGGCACTCATCCGGGTTTCAGTTTGGCCTTTCCAGGGAAGGTGCAGTAGCACCAAACACAGAAGTAGCCCTGGGGCTGATTCATTGGGGTAGCTCATAGAGCATGACTTGAAAATAGGAACTTAGTAGTATAGTTTGAAGTCTGGTAGCGTGATGCCTCCAGCTTTGTTCTTTTTGCTTAGAATTGTCTTGGCTATATGGGATCTTCTTTGATTCCACATGAAATTTAAAATTGTTTTTCATTGTTAAGCACAATTATTGGCATAAAAGAGGTTTTTAATACCCATTTTTAGACTGCATTCTAGCCTGGGCAATAGAACAAGAATCCCATTCTCTCTCTCCCTCTTTCTCTTCTTCTTTCTTTCTCTCTTACATTCTTTTTTTTTTCTTTCTTTCACTCTTTCTTTCTTTTCTTTCTTTTTCTTTCTTTCTAAAAAAAAAAAAGATTTATGTTGAGAGTTATTGCAAGGAATTGCTTTATGTGATTGTGGAAGCTGGTTAAACAAATCCAAAATCAATAAGGCCAGTAGCCAGGAATGAATATTATGAATAGTACAGAACTCTACCAGCATGGACCAAAGGTTATCCACAGGTGCATTTTGTTTCTTAGAAAAGCCATAGCCCTGCTTTCAAGCTATTTCAACTTATTAAATCAGGCACACAATATTATCTAGAATATTTTTCCTCACTAAAAGTAATTAGATATTTTAATTACACCTGCAAAATTCTTTTTCGGCAATACTCCAATAACATGCGATCAAGTAACTGGAGACTGTATCCTAGTCAAGTTGACACATCAAGAGGCATCACAATCCATGAGTTGTTATGATCACCATTCTGTGCACTAGATTACAAAAGTTTTTGTTACTGAGACTTTGTACCTTTTGATCAACATCTCCCCTTGTTCCCTTCCTAAACATCCTTCTCCTAACCATCATTCTATTGTCTATTTCAGTGAGTTTAACTTTGTCAAATTATACATGTAAGTGAGATGGTACCTGTCTAATTTCTCTTCCAGGCTCATCTATTTTGTCACAAATAATAGAATTTCATTCATTTTTAAGACTACATGGTATTCCATTTGTGTGTGTGTGTGTGTGTGTGTGTGTGTGTGTATGTGTGTGTGTATGCATACCACATTTTCTTTATTCTTGGCTCGACACCTAGATTGCTTCTAAATCTTGGCTATTGTGAATAATACTGCAATGAGCATTACCTTGTATATTACAAAATTGCTAAATAGTAAATTTTAAATATTTTTGCTACAAAAATAAGTATGTGAGATGATGGATTTTTTAATGTGATTTAATCTTTCCAAATTGTAAACATATATCAAAACATTTTGTACCCTGTAAGGATATACAATCAAAATAATTAAAAAAAAAAAGTCATCACAACCACTAACTTGAATATTATTTCAACCTCTCCCTACTTTTTCCAACTGTAGTTATAGCTTTAGGAAAAAAAGAAAGAAAATGATGATCAGAACTATATGAAATTTTCCCCAGAAATCATTGAAATCTTCCTATTTTAAAATTATATGATCTCAGATTACTCTCTAAACATCATTTAACACAGGAATTAGGGTTATAATTAGTGGATATACAGAAAGTTGGAATTTCCTCAAAGATATATTGTTAGCTTTGAGTTAAGGACTCGTGTTTAACACCAGCAGACAGTGTTAACACATGATTTAAAAAAGTTGTAGGGTGTAACACAGGGACAATTATAAATAGTCAGAGTGAAAAAAAATTTGTGATTGAACTCTAAAATTTTAAATAATGAACTTGAAAATCTATATCCAATATAATTTGGAAGGTGTTTCCTTATTAAAGTAAACTTTAGTTTATTATACTTTGTTATAAATTATTTTCCTTGGAATATTACAGATTTTTGAGAATCTTAGAAATGCAAAATTCAGGAAGGTTAAATTAAATATATTTCTATGATTTCCCACAAGGCCTAAATCTAAGCATGATTTATGGATCTTTAATCAGTTTTTTTTTTAATTAAACTTACATGAATCCTAAGGTGTGACTGAGAAGTGTTTTTGTTTGTTTTGATTTTTTATTTGTTTTTAAGATGGAGTTTCACTCTTGTTGCCCAGGCTGGAGTGCAATGGCGTGATCTTGGCTCACTGCAACCTCTGCCTTCCAAGTTCAAGTGATTCTCCTGCCTCTGCCTTCAGAGTAGCTGGGATTATAGGAATGCACCACCACACCCAGCTAAATTTTGTATTTTTAGTAGAGACGGGATTTCACCACATTGGCCAGGATAGTCTCGATTTCTTGACCTCCTGATTCACCTGCCTTGGCCGCCCAAAGTGCTGAGATTACAGGCACGGGGAGTGTTTCTAATAGATTTTTTTTTTTCTTAAATAGGAAACATTTTTACACTAGCTTGAAAACAAAGTTTAGCTCAAATCAGGTACAGAAGCACAGGCAAATACTTTGGTAATTTTCTCTTTAGCACTTTGAAAGCTACTTACTAAGACTTCTAACTGGGAGCTCTAGTTTCTTTTCATTTTTCACTAAGGAACTTAGCTGACATTGTCCTGCTTCTTTGGCCATAGTAATATCTGTTTCAACTGCCTGATAAAAGGTTAATCTATGTATGTAAGAAGGAAGAAAGACTCAAATGGATATGACGTTTCTATCATTTCTTGAAATTGTTGTCAATATCATCTAACCAGATTATTTGCATCACACATACCTGAAGTGCTTGTTAAAATTCCAAATTCCCACATTCCAACTCAGACTACAAAATCATCATAGTGGGACTCTAGATTTTCTCCTGTGCCCTTAATTTTAAGAACTGCTGCCTTTAGGTAAAATTATCCATAGCATAGGACTTCAAATGCTTAAACTTCTACAAAATACAAACTACAAAATGCACTTTTGAGTATTCTTCAGGAAAATAATGAAAGACAAAAATCATTTAAAAGTACACATCAACTAGGTTAGGTCATTCGAATTAATCACCCTGGGAAGGCTTCCTACCTCTCCTGTCAATTGAACAACTTATTTAAGGAGCTCTGTCAGATACAATCCGCTTTACTTCACTTTGTCCCCTGCTGATACCGTTTTACAGGGGATTGCCAACATGCTGAGTGCCTGAAGGATCTAAACTCAGATTACAAAAGCAAACCCTGAATGCATGCTCTCTGGAAGGTAGACTCCTACCTGTTACAATACCAAGTGCTTAGGAGTGAGTCCAATAAGAGTGACACCACCTTGCAACTATTTCTTTTTATGAGATGTTCTTAATGCTGAGCCTCAGGAAAAGATTCTCATGGACAGATTACAAGTGTTCAAAAGCTTGCTAGAGATCATAGCACAAAGCCATGCTGCGTACACATTCTGCAGCCAAATTTTCAAGTCTGGGTATGACCTAGAGATGAGAGGATAATTCAAATAGTGTCTTGTCCCATCCCGACCCCTATCAAATAATTGTTTCACTTTACTCTTGCTAAGGATCTTTTGAGCAGCGTTTAGATGCTATTTCTATAACTGCAGGGCAAGGTAAATCCCTCTCATGGAGATAACTGTCCCAGATATTTTGCTATTTATGTCTGGAGTTTAAGACTTGAATTAGAAACTTTCATTTGTTTTGTTGCTTTCAAAGACTGAAGCCAACTAATATGCTTTCAAAATGACTTTATAATGCAGCAGGTTGAGAAGCCTGGTCTGAAACCTATTATAGAATGGTATGTAACTGAATTTTAAAATTCACAGCCACTCACTGCCTGATAGTAAAAGAAACATGGTGAGTTCCACTGGAAATGTCAGCAGCCAGGCCTTTCCTCACATTTCCTCTACTGAATCTCATCCCTGGAAAATTTACATAGTCTTATCAAAGACACTCATGCCATATTAACTGAAGTGGCTAAGGTAATACAATTTCTAATTAGGAAAGATGTATTACAAACAAGACAGAGCTAACAAAGCATTGCTTCTTTCCAGATTATAAATAACAGTCCTCCCATCACCAGCTCATATGCAAGGCTTTTTGTTTTTCTCTGTACTGAGTGAATTCTAGAGAGCTCACACATGCATTCTACCTTGCCTTTTATTCTTAAGCAATCCAACAGTTGATTACATTCAATACTGTTAATTTTACTATGAATGATTCAGCAGACATAAAAATGATAAAAATAAGTCTTCAAATACCTTTTAAAAACGTGTGAGGGAAAACTCAGTAATTATGAAGAAAATGTAATGCTATATATTGTGTCTCAAAGGAGGGAAAAGTATCATTGAGGTTCATATGCAGACTCTGATTTTCGTATCATCAGAATTGATCCCAGCTTCCTCATGGTGACCAGAAAAATACAAACTCTAAAAATAATAAAAACATAGGTATTTATGTTTAGAGTTAGAGAAGACTTACAATTTTAGCATATTGATACCAAACCATAGTACATCAAGTTTGAGAGTATCTGTAAGAAGATATTTTATGTTTGAACTTTGTGAAATAACCTAGCCTCCCAAGTTATGGAGACAGCAAAGTCTAGAGTTTAAGAGGATGTATAGTGACAAAAGTCATAGTACTATTCCAAGCTACCTTAAGTCAATTATTCTGAGGACCTTGAGTCAATTACTTTATTTTGAAGCCTCAGTTTCTACGTCATTAAAAGTGTAGAATGGTTGTAAAGATTGAGTAACATTGACAGAGAAAAGACTGGTGGTAATCTCCAGGGTTTGCTTCAAATGCTTAACATACAAATACGTGTCTGCATACATACAATCTTTTAAAAAGCTTAGTATCTGCTATCCCAAATATTTGGAAAGCATAACCACTCTGAATTTGTCCAAGGAAGACCTCTAATCTCAGAGCAAATGAATATTGGGAAATTCCTCATAAAGGAATAAAGAACAAGAATATATTTGCCCTAGACTGGGTCACAAATCCAAATATCTATTAAACACTTGCAAGTAAAATAAAGGAGTGAGGTGAACCACAAAGAAATATGTTTATTCCCATTCTTCTTGAAAACTACAGTCTTATGAGTATTTATGGGTGTATCTTTTGTCTTTTCTCTTGTAGAGACATAGTACAGATAATGTTAGTCTACCATGAAAGAGCAAAAGAACAAGGAAAACAGTAAATGGCAACCGATACTCTATTGTAATGTTGGAAAGATGAAAGACAATGATGGGAACCATGTTAATTCAGACACATTATGTCCCTTCCCAAACGAGCAGCTGTTAATCAGATTTTGACAACTCTTATCATGTGGACATACAGATCTGGTGTTAGCAGATTTTTCAAGATAAGTTGGAAATCTAAATTTTTTTATAAATCCTGGTTTACATATTGGGTTAAACAAACAAAATATACCAATTAACACACATTCTGCTGAGCAGATGTGTCTGTGGAATTTCCCACAAGACATCTGTGCTATTGTTCTATCTGTTGCAATCATAAACGTGTGTTAAAGTCTTGTCTATGTATGTTACTACAAAAGGCACCAGGAAACACCTGAGAATATTTTTGCTACCTAATTCTGGCTACTCACTGTTTGCTCACAACATCCAGATAAAAATTAAAGTACCAATGTTATCACATGTTTGGCATGATCTGTGAAAATTTTCACACTATCTGTAATTTATAGTCTAATGACTTTAAATCTTAGTTCTCATTAAAACTACCCAAGTTAACTGATTTTTTAAATTGAAAATAGAGTCAGGATATCATTGTGATTTTAAAGCTATCTCTTAAAAATTGTATTGTAGAGTTGCCTATAACTTCTCTAGTTTGGACTTATTATTTTATACATGAGGACATTGAAGACAAGAGGAATCATATAGATATAATAGTCATTATATACTAATTCCACACTCTCTTCAATACTGTGTGCTAAGTGATTGGGTTGGTGTATGGCTACTGAAGGAGCCTCTATTAGTCTAGAGCTAAATTTCCAGGCATGATGGGTTTGCTTTCTACTGTGGGCCTTCTAGCTTTGCATAAATTGTACAGTAAACCGAAACAAATCAACTTGGAGTTATGGGCTTCATCTTCTTACATTAGCAGCAAAATGTCAGCCAATAAATTATTTTGAAGACCACCATCTATGGGCTTGCTGTGTCAGATGAAACACTAACATGTAGCTGAAATCACTGCCAAATACATCATTCTATTTTGGCTGACACCTATAGTGGTCCTGTTGAATCAAGTCCTTTTGTATTTAAAGTGCTGCATCTCTTGTTTAATGTAATAAGTGGTTGGAACTCTTAGTTTTCTTTTTGGCAAACTCAAAAGAAGAAAAGACAAAAACGTGGTCTGGTTAGAAGAAGATATGTAAGACCAAGGTGTAATCCAGGCTCTTCAAGGATCACAAATTGTCACAGACAGAGTGAGTAGTATTTCATACAATATAGTACCTCAAACTAAAAAAAAAAAAGTTGCAATTATATTATTTCTAGCATTAAGTTTTCTCATTCATAAAAAGTGTTTTAGAGCAGCACGTGGAAAAAGTAAATTTTTATTATTTAAAAACATTTTATATGAGTTTCAAGTAAACACCACCTTTTTCTGTAAAGGCCAAAGAGTAAATATCTAAGGCTTTGGAAGCCACATGGTTTCTGTTGCAACTATTCAATACTGCCATTTTATTGGGAAAGCAGCCATAGGTGATACTAAGATATAAACAAATGGGCGTGGCTCTGGTTCAGTAAAACTTTATAAAAGGAGGGTGCAAACTGAATTGGGCCCATGTATCATAATTTTCCAACCTCTATTGTAGTTATAGATGATGCCCAATTTCTGAATATTGATTTAATTGTCAATAGGCATGCATCCCTAACAATAGCAGTGATCTTCATATTATTCAAAATGAAAATAAGATGAGCAATATACATAATTAGTAAAGTAAAACGGTTAAATTAAATTTACAGTATTTTGGTGAGTTCATGAGCTATTAACAGAGAAAAAAATTCACAAGAAGTTGCCAAAACATGTTTTTTTTTTTTTCCCTCAATAACTTTGATATTCCGTCGGAAAAGGCTCAACCTATCATTTTTATTCTGATGATTAAAACTAGCCAAAACAATGACAAATAAAATCACAGATATATTATACTATGATGGATGCTCATTAAAATCACCTCATTTCTCTTGATTCCCAGCCTAGTTATTAAGTTGATCAATTTTTAATAAGATTTCATTGAGACTGGGATTCCCACTTCATCAATTTCTCAATTTTATAAGACATTAATCCTTATGCACATTTTACCATTTATACCAGTACTGAATAATATGTGCCACAGCATACACACCTGTCTACACAGTTCTCTACTAAACACATACAACACCTGCTGGTGAACATTGTTTAGGATCTCACTAACTCAAATTGTGATCCATGAACCAATGTTTAGTCACTTGGGATCTTGTTAGAAAGCAGAATACTGAATCAGAATCATGTATATCAAAATTTAAGAACCACTGCTTACAACACACTTATAAATTATGCTCTGAGCTATACAATAGAAATCTGAGATGACTTTATAATTTTATGTTTATTTTAATTAGGAATTTATCTCATCTGTTCTTACAATTAGGGACATACACCTTCTCTAAGACTACAAAATGAATCTAATCAAAAGGGGAAAATACTTCTAAGGCAAGAAAATAAAAGTATACAATTGAAAAGTTGTACTTTTCAACTGACAGCTGTTAAATAATGTTGAGGGAATCATTGCGCTCATGTAGTTAGTCTTGCTATACAGTGCATTGACCCAAGTTTTATTGTTGCTGTTGATATTTATGCTAACAACAAAAATTTGTTCTACAAGTATAAAATGCCCAAAGAGAGGAATATTGACTGTGGAATGACAGAACTAGAATAGAGGTTGAGGGCTATATTTATATTAGAAAATCTTCTGTACTTCCCTTTAACAGTTAATTCAACAAAACTTTCAAACAATGAAGAGAGCCAACTCCCTCTTTAAGACCATCATTTTAGAATATTATTACCCACTGTAGACTACTTTGATTCTGATGCAGATTCTCTGTGAGCTACATATTGATCCAGGAGACTCACATGCTTAAGTAGAGACCAGTGGTCCCCAAAGTAGGTAGATATGCACTTCCCAATAGGTGTGCTGGGTAATCGATAGGAAGCAGTAAATTATTAAAATTTATTCCTAATTATTTCCTTGCCTCATATTTATTTAACTTCTCTTTATATTACTGATAAATATAGCATGCACTAATACCAATATTGATATTAAATAAATATACATGTATCAGATACTTTTTTTTATACTTATATCAGTGTGTTCAAAATATGGAGTCCTTCAGAGAAACAAGAAAACATCAGTACAACTATATCAAAATTTACCTGTATATTTATGAATTTATGTATAACATGTATATGAGAACAAAGTTAAAAAGCATTTCTTATTTAACAAAAATGATTAATATTTTGGTATTGTTACATTTAGAAATCTAGATTTGAGGAGACCATTATTTTCTTACATTAGGTAATGTAAGTGCCACTGACATCATTTGATACAAAAATATGGATTTATAATTGTTATAATAAAATACCCAAAAGGCCACTATTTCTATAAGCAAGTACTACTGATTGCAACCAAGATGACATATAGGATCTTAAGTGAGTAAAGTATAGTCATTTTCACACATACAAGACTTATTTCAACTCACTTTGACTTCTATTATCTTCACTACATGCTTATTCATGTTTTATACATAATGAGTCAATATAGTAGTCTTAAATTTGTTTTTTCTATGTTTCTATACTAGCTATCAGTTTCAGATCTAAATTGAAAAGCTTTAAAAATAAGTTGCATCCTCAACCATCCTAACTGCTATGGATGCCAAAATCCTTGCTAAACTGAAGTCAATCACTGCCTTAAATCTTTTCCTTCTGAATATATAGCTGAATTTCATAAATTTAATGTTTGAACATAATGGAAATAAATACAGATGCTCTTAAATAAAACAAAAGTGCTATTTTGTGCTTTGAAATATGTGACAATCATGAAATATAAACTTGATCAATTTCAACTGTCTGCATCCTTGTTGTTCTGTGTTTATAATCATTAAAGATAACTTTTCCACAATTGCAATATTGAGATTGCTATAAAAATAGGTTTGATCAACAGTTTTGTTTGATATATTTACGTCAGCCCAAGACACATGCCTACAATTAACTCCACTTTCAAAAACAGTGAGACTACAATAATGCCCCGTCATTGGATTTGTATAGATGTTGGCAGTTTCAAAGTACCTTAGTAAGTTTTTTAGAAATTCTTAGCAAAACCATTATGAGGTACTTTGACTAGAATTGAAACAAATGCAAACGCCCTTTGATGAATTTAAATCAAAGGTAGAAAAGAATTCCACTGAAACCTAAAGATCAGGATCATACTGGCTGTTAGCATAATTTTGGAAATTTTGATTATACTTCAACAAAATCATGATACACATACTGGTCTGAACTATTTTAGCTTTAATTTTCATATTTTTCTTGATATCCCCTATTGCATTTTAGGCTCTTAGTTTTGTACCTGTTTATCCATTTACATAAAAATATTGTCCTATAATTGAGATTAATAGTATGTATATACACCTATATATATGAACATTATATATATATTATGAACATACAGGTAGATATGTTCATAATATATATATTTATGAACACATATATATATAATGTTCATATATAATATATACATTACATATGAACGGGGATTGAGGACCCTGTTCTTATATATGTTCATAAGTATAATCTTATACAACAGGGTCCTCAATCCCTGTGCTGCGGATTGGTACCTGTGAGGAATGGGCCATACAGAAGAGGTGAGTGACAAGTAAGTGCGCTTTACCACCTTAGCTCCACCTACTGTCAGATCAGCAGTGTCCTTACATTCTCATAGGAACCAGGCTCCTATTGTTAACTGGACATCTGAGGGATCTAAGTTGCATGCTCTGTATGAGAATCCAACTAATAATGCCTGATCATCGCAGGTAGAACAGTTTCATCCCCAAACCGCCATCCTGCCCCACCCCAAGGTCCGTCTGTGGAAAATTTGTCTTCCAAGAAACTGGTCCCTAGTGCCAAGAAGGGTGGGAACAGCTGTTACACAAAAAAACGCTATAGATTTTAATGGCTTTTGTAAGACAATCCCTCATTAATTAAAGTTAAAATAACAATCTGGGAGCTGAAAACTTGAGTTCGAATCCGCTACACTAATAATGGTGTAACAGGGTACAAATGTCAATTAACTGTCTGCACCTCAGTTCATTATACATAAAAAGGAGACAAAACCAACTTCATGGACTTGCAGTCATACCCTGAATTACAAAATGGATCATTTTAAATCTAAAATCTCCAACAAGATGTGACTTGTTACTAGTAATGTCACAAAATAGAGCAGCACTCAAGAATTAAGCTTTATAAGTCTTATTTTGTTCAACATCAACTTAATGTGCATGTGTATGTGTGTATGTATGTGTCTATATACCATTAACATTTATTTTAAAATTTTGAAGTAGACTTCATCAATACTTTGCATTGTTTCCTCCCTAAGCCACAGATTCTAATTTGGTTTCTCAATATACCACTATCCGTTACATAACTTCTATGAAATAACAGAAGTATTATACAGTACGTAAGCATTCAAAGACTTTTAAAAAAAATTCTGCTAAAAGGATTTTCTCATTCATTCTTCCTATTTTTCATTAATCAGTGTTTAATATAAACATTCTCTGCCTGAAAAAATACTGGTGCAAAAACATTCAGAGAAGCGTCAAAGGATGGACTTATAAGCATTAGAGGAAGGATTGCTTCTTCAAAACGACAGTCATTCTAACGTATATTTTGACAACTATAAATTATGATGCTCTGAATTTAGAAAGTAATGATGACGTAATTCTCAGTAAAGAGAAACACAAGTTCCAAAAGGATTTCCTTAAAATACTGTTACTAATAGAGTACAAATTTGTCACACCTGTATTTGCCATACTTCATAGAATACTTTAAATTTTATTATAAATAAAGGGTAAGATGATAAAACAAAAATAATAAGACTGTGATTGCATATATATTTTCTTCCAAATGTAATGAGTAAACATGGAATATTCCAAATAAACTAAACTAAACTGAAAGAGGTTTGTCCCTTGCCACTTTATTTACCACTGATCCATATAGCAACAGTAGCTCATTTTTCAAATGCCATGAGATATATATAATGCTTCAAAAATGCTAACTGTGAAAGAAAACAAAAAAGATTATGTGTAATAAACTCAATAGAGTTCCAAAATGCTGGTTTTCTGGTGCAATTACTGGTTTAGACATTAGGATAGAGGAATAGAAAGGTTTTGGTGTTATATAGTTTAAATGTGGCCTAACAATATGCAATTGTTAATGATTGCTAGGAAATAACCAGGTGGGTTGATATAAATTTGCAATGTTATAATTGATTTTAAGAAAAATGTGAAATTTAAAGATAATTTTAAATTCAAAAAGTGTAAGTAGAAAGTGTTTTAGATAATACTATAAACCTATATAAATAATTTCACAATTTTAAACTTTTATCAAAATAGTTAAATACATGCATTTGAATAACGTGAATATTCACAAAAAATAGCCTTGCTTGACTGTTTACTTGTAAGTTCATTCTCAAAAAGCAATGAAGAAATACCTGAAACTGGGTAATTTATAAAGAAAAGAGGTTTACTTGGCTCACAGTTCTGTAAGCTGTATGGAAAGCATAGCAACTTCTGCTTCTGGGGAGGCTTCAGAAAGCTTCCAGGCATGGTGAAGGCAAATGGGGAGCAGGTGTCTTAAATGGGCAGAAACAGGAAAAAGAGAAGTATCACACATTTTTAAATGAACAGATCTCACGAGAATTCCCTCCCTATTGACAGGACAATTCCAAAAGAATTGCGCTTAAACCATTCGTGAGAAGTCTACCCTCCTGATCCAGTCACTTTTCACCAGGCCCCGTCTCCAACACTGGGGATTATGTTTCAACATGAGATTTGGGTGGGAACAACATTCCAAACTGGATCAGCTGAATTTACTGAAGTGTGTAGAAACACCCATTAAAACCATAGATGCTAAACATGTCACAGGCCTTGTATGCAGGGAGATGAAAACTACTAATCAAAGCAAAGCTGTACTCTGTATGAATTTCATAATAAATTGGGAACATAGATTTATTTATTTATAAACGTATTTATTTGTAAATTTGTTTCTGTATACTACATTAAGAACATACATACTTCTTTTATAATTTCTCACATATGGTATGCTTCTATGTGTGTATGTAGGTACCCAAGGTTTGAATTATCAGATTCTGACTGAAATGATGAAAAAACATCATGATTATATTCAATTTGGCACTTTCCAATAACTCCTGATTTTTGGCTTTGCAGACACTGGAAAGACATTAAATAGAATTAGCTATGAAAAGTCCCTGGGATTCTTCAGTTGAGTACTCTGTTCCCTGGACTTGTGCATGAAAATCTCCTTAACCATTCACATTGCTAAATTAAAGATTGAAAAAAATCTAAGAAAATAAGTTACAATAAACTAAAGATTTAAAACATACTACAGATTACTCCTGAAGATTGTGGTCCCAATAGGTCTAACTTACTGCAGTGGATTAGGTTGTAGTTATATGAGCAAAATTACTGGACCATGACATGGTTTGTTTGGTGAGCTCAACTGTCTTATCTGATTTGAATTACTCCACAGTCACTCTAATCAATTCAGCCAAGATCAGTGGTTAAATATGGCTGGAAAAAAATCTATCATGAAGTGGTCAATCTAGAGACTGCCTCAAAATACAGACATACTGTAGGGAGAATAGATTCTAATGATAACAAAAATGAGTAAAACAGCTGAAAATAAAATAAAATAGAATTATTTTAACACTTGAAATTCTCTCCCTCTCTCTGTGTGTGTGTGTGTGTGTGTGTGTGTGTGTGTGTAACTTGCAAGAAGTGATTTCAGAAGATAATATGGACTTTTTTTCTAATTCAACAGCCACTTTATGAATTTTAATAGAGACAAGAGAAATAATTTATATAGAAATTTTCTCTAGAAATATCCTCTATTTATGCCACCTATTCACTCTTCATTCAGAGAGTAATGAAAAGCATAATCCTCTGCTAAGTTTGCTGTGGAAAATCCCATTGCATCTCAAAGCAGTAATCTTTCTAGTCAAAAGATAACATTTTTAAAGGTTGAATTGGACCCCTGGGTTTTCCTTAACTAGACACCTGAGAATGAAAAACGCAACTGTCAAGATATCTCCTGGCTAGCGTTACAGGAAACTTAATCCACTTACACACTAGCGTGATGTTCTGCTAGCAGTAAGCCAGAACATACTAATTAAATGCTTCAATTCTTTATTTAAAAGTTTTATTCCTTCACCCCCGTCCTCACCAGGAAAATGATGTCCAGTGCAAAATATTTTAGGGAATTTGAAAAGAATTTAAGAAAAACAGAAAGTGACCAAATTCCTTTGAAGCTAGGTAAGTAAAGAAACATATTACAAGCTACAAACCAAACAACAAGTAAATGGCCATATTTCAAAGAGTTAAATTTGGAAGTAAAAGAAGTCTGACATGTCAGATAGAGACTGCTGTTGTCATTACAGAGTCTCCCTCCATATTAAAAGTGTATTATACATATGAAGACTAGTTAAAAGACAGCCATTCTTTCTATAGAGAACACAACCTATCCTATAAAGTAGATAATACTCTAAAGTCTTAGCCAAACTTCCAAAATAAGACAGTTTTTTATTTTCTTGCCTTCAAATCTAGTATCAATAACTTTAGAATGAAAATGTATTTCATATATGTCTATGTATACATTTGATTTAACAAACATATTAATGCTATACATAGTTTGTGTGTAAATAATCTTTTGTACTTATGCAGCAACCTGCTGTCATTAGTTTTCTCAAGCACTATTAAGAAATTTGCTTTGTTTTCTCAAAAATCAATGAAGAAATAGGAAATGTTCCTTAAAGAGCAAAGGCTGACATTATAGAGTTCTTTATTTAGTACCACCTGCCATAACTAGATAAAAATAACAATGAATTGATCTTGCAGTAAGAACTATATCAACTGAAAAATATTTACAGTTCCTATTAAAAATGAATTAACCCAAACAGACAGCCTTTTAATTGAAATCTTTATCACATTTTCTTCCTATTTAAATGCAAATTGTAAAATCCTTTTATAAACTAATAGAAATCAGAAACTGAAAACTGAACTACAACTTTCTAATGATATAGTCATCTAAAATGAGTAGGTCCAACGTAACACATGAAATACTAAAAGCACTAATGTGACTTTTATAGGATTCAATATATTTTGTCTATTTTAAGAATTTCTAAAATGTTTATTTCAAGCCTTGGGTTTTATTTTTCATTCCAATTGATATTTCAGATGTTTTTCTATTACTTTATAGAATTGTAGGAAATTGTATTTCTGTCTTTGTATGTTACTATCTACATCACTCTAATCTGCTGCATTATAGCACATTTTTTCCATATGAAGTATTAATAAATGTTTATATTGTGAACACACTGTTTATTTAAGCTTAAGCAGAACAATGCATGAGTTAGGTACTGAGAACAGAAGTGACTTAGCCACAGTCTGCCAAAAAAAAAATTAAAATTTGAAAATATTTTCAGGGTTCCTTCTGCAAATATATATATGTATATATACATACATATATGTGTATATATATTTCATATTCAGGATTCAGTTGCATTGAATGGATAAAGCAGAGGTTACACTGTGAAATAGCTCTGGAACTTAGCTATATAAATTTTCTTCATATTTCTTTAAACTTTATGAATTTGAATTTCTGATTAGTTATAACTGCTTTTTAAAAAGTCTAATATTTTGAGGACTTATACAAGCTGAAATTCAAAGGTATCTAGTTCTTACCTAAAGTGCTACAGTTCTGTAGGGGAAAAGCTGGAATCAGAAACTTTAGGTTTCTTGACTGCAAGCCTGTAGAATTTGATGCAATGTACAGTTGTCAGATTGTTTAGTGTTTAACTGTGCAAACATGCTTTATTATACATTTCTTTTTACCTATTGTTCACTATTTAGTCTCCAGATCTGAAGCAAGTAATCTTTCCAGTGTGAAAGAGAACATTCTCTGTGCTGAATAAGGATGAGGATGTTCTAGAAAGTATCATCTTGATTATTTTACTCCCTCTACTCCTGATGCGCACTTTACCTAATATAAAATACACACAGTGGCCCTCAGAATACAGTTTTTCAAAATGTTACTCCTTTAATGCAAAAGTTTGCACTGACAGATCTAAATCATTATGGATTCACAAGATCTTGAAATTTAAAATAAAAAATTATGTACTTTACACATTAGTTCCAAAATGCTTATAGTATAAACTATGTATTTCTGTTGCTCAACATTTGAAGGTCAAAAAAAAAAAAAGACCGTGACCTGTATATTGTATTTTATTGATATCTCTTAAGTTTCTTTTGATATCCAATAAGGTTTCTGCTGTCTCTATCCTCCAACATTGATTTGTTGAAGAAATTAGTCATTTGTCTAGCAGAGTTTTGTCAATTCCTCTGAATTAGTAGCATATTTTTCTTAATAATCTTTGTGGAAGTCTTTATCAAACTTATTTTCAGCCAGGGTATAGGTATGTGACCCATGCTTGGCCCATCGTTCACTCTCATTCTCAATTGGGAGCTAATATGAAAGAAGCAGGACCTGTAGAGAACTCTGTTGGTTTCAGAGACCACATTGTGATATCCTATATCTCAAGGCAGCAAAGTTAGTGGGGATTCCTGGTAGGAGTCAGTAGCAGCTGTGCTGGAGGGGCACCTGCAAATGCTGGTGTCCAGTGGCCCTGGAAGCAGAGTTCTTCCTGCTTAGAATCTGCGATGTTATTTGGACAGCAGTTCTGAACAAATAGTTATCTGTGTGCCTGTCCATTTTCCTGAGTCTGGTACTCTGGGCTTGTGGAAATTCAGTGACTCCTCACTATTTCAATAAATTTACATTCTGCATAAATCAGAGATTATATCTGTTTCTTATGCATTAGAGCTTTGACAAACATAATGCCCTATAAAAATGCAAAGCCCTGTTAAAAGTTCTTAAGTAAAAACAAAGAGAGGAAGAACATGGCTTTAAATTTAGCACACCATAATTTAGTTGAGAATTAGAGAAATAATTATTAGATGGAAATTACTAAAAGTCACTAGGAGCCTTTGATATTCATGTGTCTAACAGGGCTTACTCTAATGTTGATTGTTTATTCATTAATGTAGGAAGGCTGGGCAAGCCACAGCTAATTACCTGATTCTTTTCTCAAGAGGCTCACCCAGGGGCAGCATAGAGGCTCCTTTTCTTAACCTTTTAAAGGAAGATGGTAACTGTGCTTCTTGAATATAAGAAACAGTGCAGTCTGTCTCTGGAAGAAACATCTCAGCTTTCTGATTTCCTAAGAATTTGGTTTATATGGACTGCTAATAAGAGTTGCTGAGTCCATCCCAAAATTCTGCCTTAATGCAATTAGGGCCAAAAGAATCAAGTAAAATCTTGGATCACATGATTATGAGATTAATGGAAAAATAGATTTGTATGTGTTTGTCTGTCTATGAGAGAGAGAGATAATGTGAGAGTGTGTGTGTTTGTGTCTTGATTTGTGTAGACACAGGATGTATAAAGCTATAATAATTCTAAGGGGTGTTCTTTACCTCCCTTCTGTGTTGTTTTTCTATGTCCTGTTCCTTACAGATACTATTTTTTGTTTTATTCCCTAATACTGGAATACTATCTACTGCAGTAGCTTTCAGAGAAAAGACATATGAAATTGAATTTTATGTGGATATTCAGAGCTTTAAAAATCTGTTTGTTATAGATATTTTCAAACACAAAAAAAGGAAAAAAGGTAATGCACTCATTTTTTAATGCTCATCACCCAGCCCTACAGCAATCAACTTTCTGCTATATTGTTTCATCTACTCATACCCCTTCATACATTTTTTTTTTTGCAGAGGAGAAGGGAAAGGACTGAATTTTTAAAATTTTCAGAAATCATGTGATGTCAGTTGTAAATATTAGAATGTCTATATCTCTCATAAAAGCTACTTTTAGAAAAATGAGACTACAGTAGCAATAGTACAACCAAAAAGTTAAATAGTTCTTTGATTTTTTTTAATAACTAGGTCATGCTCAGTTTTCCCTGCTTGTATTTTTTTTTAAGTTGGCTGATATGAATAAGATTTAAAAAGAACCCACAAGGACCCCATACTCTGTATATTGTATTTTGTTGATACCTCTTAAGTTTCTTTCGATATCCAAAAATGTTTCTGCTGATTATATACCCCAGATTGATTTATTGAAGAAACTAGTCATTTGTCTGGCAGTTTTGCCAGTTCTCTCTTACTGACATGAACATTTTCTATTGCTCTCTGATTTTCTAGCTTCTAGAGTTGCTCTGAGAAGTTCAAAAATATCTTATATATTTTCTTTCATCCCTTTCCAATGACATTATAGAATATTTATTTTGCTCCTTTAAAATGGCATCCATTAAGCAAGACATTGTCTCTAAAAAATAATTATAAAATGGGATACATTAATGTGGGGTTATTTTCCTCTATTTTGTCAGTCATTTCTGTGGACTCTTGCCATTTGGAAACTGTATATTTTCTTTAATATTTTATTGATAATTTTCACACCTCTGCTTTCTCATTTGTAGTAATTCTATTTCTTATGAATTCTCTTATTTTTTCTATCTTTGCCTTTTTGATGTATTTTCAGAAAGGTGACATCATTCTATCCTCCTAGTCTTCTAGTAAGTTTTTGTTTTGGACTGATGTCTTTTTAATTTTCAGGTAGTCTGTTCTCTGATATCACCTTGTTCTTGTTTCATGAATGTAATACTTTCTCTTATCTTTCTGAGGATGTCAGCAATTTTATTTTTATAATTGCTTTATAGTCTTTAGAACCTCCAATTGCTATTTCTTTGTTTGCCTATTGTGGTGTTTGTCTTTCATGTTAAAAGGTTTCTATGTATACTTGTTTATCTCAGATTTTCTTCTAAAGCATCAAAAGAAATTACTGTAAGCTCTTTGCTGGTATAATATTTACTACCTTTGGGCTTCTCTGTAAGGTTTTCTGGTTGGGCCATTTTATCTTCATATGGGTATATTCTAACTTTCTCCTTAGGCTTTTCAGATACTCCAGAAAACACTTTTCTTGAATACACTATAGACAAGTTTAGGAAGTAGAAGGCTTGTATCTCATCTTTGGTGTACAAATGTTCAATTATTTGACTTGTGTTAAGTATGACATATTTGCTCTTCACATTCTCTAGTGTTCCCCTTTGTAAAGAAAACCCTCTGCTTTATGGAATGCTAAGAAAAAGTCAACAGTCTTCTTTAGAGATTAGGACGAATTATTGCAGAACCTAGAAGGAGGCTCTGACACCAAGTTGGTGTACAGGATATTTATTGAGGCACTCCTTTGGGTTCAAGCCCTGTGGACAGGAAAGGAAGAAATTATGTTTGGGCAGAGGGAGAAATCCAGCTGTTATGCTGGTCCAAAGATAGACTTGGCTGACTCCGCAGAGAGCTCTGGAACTAGAACAGTCCTTCAGAATTGTTCCCCTTCGGACTTAGATAGTTAGACCTTATCCTCCTGCATTGATTAGACATTAGATGTAGGCCACAGAAAGCTGAGATGGCTTTCTGTAGCTGAGACAATCCCTGAGGGTGCTGACATCTGATGTCTGTCTAAGGCAGTACTCACAGCACTGGGTAAACAAGTCCTTCTTTGAAAAAAAACCCAGCCTGGCATTACAGTGTCAGTGGCACAGGGGTTCACAGAGCCACATGCAGGGGTGGGAAGCATGTCGGGGTGGATCCTTACTGCTTCTTCAGCCATCTTTCAAATAATCCTCTCTGACTTTATCCTCAATTCAAGAAACATCCAATGCTGCCTGTCTCTACATATTTAGGGTTCTATGGTGTAAACGTGGTTCTTAGCCTTCCCCACTGCCAGTTTAGAATTAATCTCTATTAGGCTATGTCAGTTACATGCCTCTGTCACTCTAGATTCCAAAAAGTTGCTGTTTTATCTTTTCCAGTTTTCTTTATCCTTGTGGGTTTATGAGTCTTTGAATCCTTATCTGTCATTTTAGTGCAAAGCAAAGACATGAATGTGTCTAAACTCCATCTTTATACATTCACCATCAGTATGTGAAATTATGTTCTTCCCTCTGCTTCACTTTTGGCTTAAATTTTTCAAAAGTTTATGCATTTTAATTACCTTACACAATTCTCTTTCCCTATATATAGAGGAATTAAGAAGAAATTATTTTTAAAATGTTATCTCTAAGTTTTGTGAAAATTTTCTAAGCATAAATATTTAATCTCTAGTAGCTTTAATTATTTTTCTAAATATTAGAAAGAAGTACTGTGGGAGGACAAGGCATCTGAATCACTTGAGGTCAGGATTTCGAGAACAGCCTGGCCAACATGGTAAAACCCCATTTCTACTAAAAATACAAGAAAAAAAAAATTAGCTGGACATGGTGATAGGCACCTGTAATCTCAGCTACTCAGGAAGCTGAGGCAGGGGAATCACTTGACCCTGGGAGCCAGATGTTGCAGTGAGCCGAGATCGTGCCACTGCATGCCAACCTGGGCGACAGAGTGAGACTCTGTCTTAAAAAAAAAATATGATGATACTTTCGCCTTATCCATACAGGCGCATTCTATTTTAAGATGTTTTAAGGTAACTGTGACAGAGGGATATACTTCTTTGCAATTTGGGTCTCTCTAAATTATCATTTTCTTACTATTATGATCTGAGCAAGAACTATTCAGATCAGGTAGTTAGACTTTATCTCTCAAAATGAATTCTCTATATCGTGTCCAACTTGGATTTTTCCAGTGCATTTTAAAGGAGAAGGTAATACTGAATTCCTCCATTCCCTGTCCCTATGTAAAATCATAATTTATATTTAAAAGGTCTTGGTGTAAAATAAATGGCATTTGTCTTTTTGCTCAGAATTTAACCTTCTTGCATGCTTGAAGCTTGAGATAAATATTTTTAGATTGGTCTTGGTTTTGAAATTTATTTTCAAACACACCTAAAGATTTTAATTAATAATCATCTTTAATATGTATTCATGTAGCAAGTAGATATATGACCTGCACTAAGTTTTGCCCTTTAAATCACTTTTCTATTGAATTTGCCATTTCCTACCTACATCTCAGCTTTGAAATATATATAAATATACATGTAAAAAAGAAAAAACATTTAGAAAAGGAATAGAGATTAGTAATTCAGTTACCTTAACACTAATGCTGCTGCTAAGTGCAATGAAAGGGAACATTTATCATTTGTCGCAAAATAACAATATTAGGATCTGTCTGAGTAATCCACACACCATAGAAATAACCTAGTGTGGTTCTTGAGTTCACTAGCTCAGGTCAATCTTGTGAATATGCAAACCTTGCAAGTGCTGATGTGAAAGGAGAGCACTGTGCCGGTCTATGGGAAAGAGCTTTGCTCATTATAATACTAAATACATGGAGTGAATCATACATCACACCGGGTGATATAAGCTGACATATAGAAGGATATACTTATATATAAGTAAGCTAAAGCTGACAATTTTTTTCCTTCCTGGAAATCTGGTAAGTGCTGAATAAGCTTTTTATTTGATCTTCCTTTAATGCAAGCATCAGCTGTTCAGTATAGAGGGAGCTGACAGAGGGGGAAAAAATCCAACTCTGTCTCCCAACACTTGTCTCTAAAAGGTTCCTTTCTAGTAAATGGCAGTCTATTAAGGTTCTTCCTAGACTTAATCAAAGTGCTGTACAGAAAGATCTGCCTTTGTGTGAACAGCTCTCTACTCTCTCGGTGAGAGCCCAGGTCTCTAATTTTGTTGCTGGCCTAGTCCTGCTAAGCCCACACTCCGCACAGTGTGTGGCTTCTCACTCCCGTGGTTCTCAGTGGCAACAGGAAGTTGGGGGAGAGGCTGCAGTGCCAGCCCGGCAGGCAGGGATGCTGTCAAGATTGCGTTCCTCTCTTCTCTGCAAATAAGGGGCTAAATCCAATTGACACACACTGAAGTAAACAGGCAGTGACATATTTGTAGACAAATTGTCATACTGTAGATGATTCACAAAACAAATTGTTTTTGATTTACACTCATACATTGAGGCGAAAAATATCTGCCAGCACTAAACAGCTGCTCCCTTTTCAAGGGAAACGAGCATTTAATGAAAAAGTTAATTTAAAAATAATGTTCTACTGTTGCTAAAATTCCTTAGGGAAAATGTTTAACACTGCTTAAAACTAAAGGAAAAGATATATTTTCAAGTCCATGTAGAAATATCCTACTTTTTCTAGGGAATGCAATAGGTCTGCAGTTTTATTCTTGGAATCATTCAAACTTTTTAGTGTTCAGAGATTATTTGTAAAGTAATCATAACATAATAATTGTCCATTTTTTTTCCCGTGACCCTTTCTCATTCATCAAACACTTAATGGTTGCCTTAACATAAGATATGAGATTAAAAGAATTTATGTCATCATCATGGGGAGTCTTATTTTGTTAATTAAGGTACAAACATGTATCCTGGGTGGCTCTTTTAGAATCACCTGGAAGGCGTTAAGGAAGCTGCTTAGAGGGAGAATTTACATGGATTCCATCACCATCTTAAGAGCAGGTTGGCTTTCACCAAGACAGTAACTCATTATGCTTGCTGTAGGGGGTGACATCACCTTTTCTGGCTGTGTCTTCTTTTTAAGAAAACAACCTTTACTGACGTTTGTCTTAGTCATTCCTCTAATTCTACATGTCGTACACTGCTATAACAAAATATCGTAGACTGAGAGGCTTAAACCCCAGACAGCTCTGGAGCATGGGAAGTCTAAGATCCTGGTGTCTGTGCTGGGGTTCTGGTAAGGGCCGTCTTCCTGCTGTATCCTCACATGGCAGAGAAACGGAGAACTCTGGTGTCTCTAAACCTACTTACCCTCAAAGGCCCTACCTCCTAACCCCATCACACTGGGAGTTGAGGGCTTCAATATATGAATCTGGAGTAGTTGTGGGGGTGGGGTAGGACAAACGTTCAGTTCATAATAACATCACTGATTTACAAGCAACCTTCAGTTCCCTGCTGCCTAATCCCAGGCCTGGGTTCCTCATTTCACTGCTCATATACTCTTTTCTAATTCTACAATTTCTTCCTTGAATTTTTTCAAGGGAAATCTCATTTTCTTTATTTTGTTTCTTCTGATTTGGCTGTAAGGCGTAAACTGACTAATGGGATCAATCAATTTGAACCAGTTGTATATTCAGAGATGAGAGATACAAGTAGTGTGTGTGAAGGCTGATCATTTTAACTTATGCAATTTTTTTAAAAAAAGAAAAAGCAAACACATTTTTGGGTAGTCTAACCTATTAGTGCTATTCCAGTCATTCTCTGCAGGCTTCAATCTAGCTTAATCTAATCTACCACTTTGTAGAACTAATTTTGCTCTAGGGTGCATCCCTTCCTTTCCTTTCCATAGTAAGTTGTGAAAAATATATCTATTTTTATCAATTAACATTTTTGGGGTCTGATCAGATAAACCAAATATGGCAAATCTAGTTAATATTTTGTAACTTATGTCCCATGCTTTAGCATTACTATTTAAAACTCATCTTTTCTCAACTTCTCTTAATCTTATTTCCCTCTTTAATGGCATTATCACTGAATAACTTATCTACTCTCATTGCTTTCTATAATTTATACTATATAGTATTGTTGTCTTGAATGTTTTAATACTTTAAAATATTAAGAGTGTACATCTCATATGGTTTTCCCCTAAAAGGTATTTATATGCTATTTAAAAACATTTTAAACATTAGTTTTCTTCTATATTTATTATCTTCAATATTTGATCCCAAATACAGTATCTGATGTTTTCTTCTCAGGGAAAATAATTAACAACATAATGTTTGTCAAAAAATGTCAAAACCAGAAAGAACCTTGTAACATTTTTGAAGTTGTTATTCTCTATTGTAGACAGTGATTGCACTATTTCAGAGAAGGAAAGCATTGTCTCACTGTACTTCTCATCCCTCTTTTTTGCACTCCTATTTATTTATCCATATAACATTTTCCCTCAAAATATTTTATTTAAGCCATTTTTATTTTCTCTTTCTTTAGAAAATTCTCTCCAGGAAGGAGATAATTTACTACATGTAAAATGACTTATATTGATTTACTGATAAAAACAACTCAGTAATAAGAATCTCTTCTTTACTTTCATCTGTACTCTCTCCAGAGCACTGTCCCAACCTGCCTTGGAAGTACCGCCACCAGAGAATTTATCTCCTCCACTGCCTGATACTAACTGCCATTTCTGAAATAAACTAGAAAGACGAAAGGGAATATAGAAAGGAATTCCACACTTTCTCAGCACATACAGCATCTTTATCTTTGACTCTACAAATGTGATAAAATATCAGCACAATTTCACTAACATTAACAGACATGAATAAAACAGTTTTTTGATATGTGCATAGTCTTAGGAGAGAATCAGACATGGAAACAAAGTTTTAATGAGATGAACATAATCATAAAGTCATATAGGTAGTTTTATAGTTGCAAAGAGGTAGAATGAAATAATTTGATAGTGAGGGTGTAGGAAAGCTTCACGAAGGAGATGATGTTTAATTTGAGTGGTGTTGCACTTGGAGACCTCCATGTGCTGCTTGAGTGAAGACGTGAATATGAGAAAGAGAATGAGGTATTCAAGAGGCAGGCATTGGTAGGATTTGCCTTAGGAAGATCATTACTCTATCTCGGAAAGTGAGAAGAAGTAAAGCTATGCTGTTTTCTGCACAGGCCACACATAAATGCAGAAATTAAACTCGACAAAGTTGGAATTTTATCATAATGTAAGTGATTGTGATGTGACTTATGATTATCCAGCTGAGAATCAGAAAGAATACAGGGAGGCAGGTTAGGTTAATGTTTACAAACTTGGGCTTTGAAGTCATACAGAGCTAAGTTTGAGGCTTGACTCCATCACTCATGAATTGTTTAGGGTAAGTGATAAAAATTCTTTAGGCTTCTATGTCTTATCTGCCAAATAAAAATAATATTTTTATTTTCTATTCTATGGAGACTTGTGAGGAGTCAATGAGATAATATGTTAGAATCTAGAAATACTCTGAACATGCAAGTCCTCAGTAAATAACTATTATTCTTTATCTCCAAAGAAAAAAGGTAAATCAAGGTCATTGCATCATATAGTTCCATGTTTTTGTAGATCAACTATTAAAAATGTTTCACTTATGTTGGTTTTGTCTGTTGGAATAGGAAGAATAGCAGGTTGACCAGCGGTAAGATCAGAATAGAAGGTCCATATACCTTCCTAGTCACTACAGGAATCAGCCGTTGTGGAACAGGTGTGAGTAAGCAGGCTCAGTAGCAAAAAATTAAGAAGTATCATGAAATGTTAATATCTCAAACTCGGCTCGATTCTCTTTCTGCCTCTCTAAAGCTCACACTGCTGCTCTAAACATGTCACCTCTAGTTAGATTGGTTCTAAACTCAACTCATTATGTAATCCCTACAACATTTCCACTTCAACACCCAAACAACTCTGCTGAAATTAGAGAATTTAAATTGTCAGTAAATATTGATCATTAAATCCTATGGATTTTGCTTTCAAACACATACTCCTCTCTACACCTCCACCCCAGGTGTTGAGCCGCCATTTCTGTTGTTGAGTTATTTCAACATACTAGTAACTGTCTGTATTTCCTCCACTCTATCTTTACACAACAGGTAGAGTTGTGATTTTTGTGGGTTTTATTTTTTAGTTTTATTTCAGGTTTGGGGGTACATGTAAAGGTTTGCTACACAGGCAAACTCATGGGAGTTTGTTGTACAGATTATTTCATGACCCAGGTATTAAGCCCAATGTCCAATAGCTGTCTTTCCTGCTCGTCTCTCTCCTTCCAACCTCTGCTCTCAAGTAGACCCAAGTGTCTATTGTTTCCCTCTTTGTGTTCATCAGTTCTCATCAAGTGACAATATTCAGGGTATTTAGTCTTTTGTTCCAGAATTAGTTTGCTGAGGATAATGGCCTCCAGTTCCATCCATATTCCCGCTAAAGACATGATCTTATTCTTTTTTATAACTGCATAGTATTTCCTACTGTATATGTGGCACATTTTCCTTATCCAATCTGTCATTGATGGGTATTTAAGTTGTTTGTATGTCTTTTATATTGTGCGTAGTGCTGCAGTGAACATTTACATGTATGTATCTTTATGGTAGAATGATTCATATTCTGGGTATATACCCAGTAATGGGATTGCTCAGTCGAATGATAGTTCTGCTTTTAGCTCTTTGAAGAATCTCCATTCTGCTTTCCAAAATGGTTGAATTAATTGAAACTCCCACCAACAGTGTATAAATGTTCCCTTTCCTCTGCAACCTCCAGCATCTGTTATTTTTTCACTTTTTGATCATAGCCATTCTGACTGCATAATATGTTCTTTTCACTCCATAATCTAACACCTAATTCTTCAGAGCCATCATTACCTCTTCTAATCTTGGCTCATTTCAGCTGAGGCTATATATTTATTCTCTGTTTTAGGAAAATGTATATTGACTTAGGAGGTGATCCAGTTCAGCTGTATCCCCTCCCAAATCTCATCGGGAACTGTAGTTCCTATAATCCCTGTGTGTCCTGGGAGATACTCGGTGGAAAGTAATTGAATCATGGGGATGGTTACCTGCATGTTCTCAAAATAGTGCATGAATTCTCATGAGATCTGCTAGTTTGTCATAAGAGGCCTTTCCCCTCCTTCACTCTGCACTTTTCCATCCTGCCGCATGAACAAATTTGCTTCCCCTTCTGTCATAATTGTAAGTTTCCTGAGCCCTCCCTAGCCATGCTGAACTGAGTCAATTAAACCTCTTTCCTTTTTAAATTACCCAGTCTTGGGTATGTCTTTATTAGCAGTGTGAGAATGCACAAATACAGTAAATTGGTACTAGGTAGTGAGGGACTGCTGTAAAGATACCCAAAAATGTGGAAACGACTTTGGAACTGAGTAAAAGTCAGAGGTTGGAACTGTTCGGAAGGCTCAGAAGAAGATAGAAAAATGTGGAAAAATTTGGAATTACCTATAGACTTGGAGGGCTCAGGAAACAAGGAGATGTGGGAAAGTTTGAAACTTCCTAGAGACTTTCTGAATGGCTTTGACCAAAATGATATGGATAATAAAGTTCAAACTAAGGTGGTTTCAGATGGAGATGAGAACTTCTTAGGGACTGGAGCAAAGGTGACTCTTGTTATTCTTTAGCAAAGAGACGGGGAATTTTGCCCCTGTCCTAGAGATCAGTCAAACTTTGAACTTGAGAGAGATGATTTAGGGTATCTGGCAGAATAAACTTTGAAGTGCAGTGTTCAAGAGGTGACAGAACATAAAAGTTTGGAAAATTTGTAGGCTGAAGATGCTATAGAAAAGAAAAACCCATTTTCTGGGGAGAAATTTAAGCCAGCAGCAGAAATTTGCATAAGTAACCAGGAAGCAAATGTTAATCACCAAGACAATGGGGAAAGCATCTACAGGGCATGTCGGAGACTTTCATGGCAGCCCTTCTCATCACATGCCTGGAAGCCTAAGAGGAAGAATTGGTTTCAAGGGCCAGAACCAGGGTGCCCTTGCTGTATGTAGCCTACATACTTGTTGCCCTGTGTCCCAGCTACAGCTTTGGCTAAAAGGGGCCAAAATATAGCTCAGTCCTTGGCTTCAGTGGGTGCCAACCCCAAGCCTTGGTGGCTTCCACGTGGTGTTGAACTTGCAGGTGCACAAAAGTCAAGAATTGAGGTTTGGCAACCTCCACCTAGATTTTACAGGATGTATGAAAACACATGGATATCTAAGCAGACGTTTGTTTCAGGGGCAGGGCCCTCATGGAGAACCTCTCTGCTAGGGCAGTGCAAAAGGTGAATGTGGGGTTGGAGACCTCACACAAAATCCTCACTGGGGCACTATCTAGTGGAGCTATGAAAAGTGGGCCACTGTCCTCCACACCCCAGAATGGTAGATCTACCAGCAGCTTGCACTGTGCACCTGAAAAAGCCACAGACACTCAACACTAGCTCATGAATGCAGGCAGAAGTGGGGCTGAACTCTGGAAAGCCATAGGAACAGAGCTGCTCAAGGCCATAGGAGCCCACTTCTTGCATCAGCATGACCTGGATGTAGGATATGGAGTCAAAGGTGATCATTTTGGAACTTTAGGATTTAATGATGGCCCTATTGGATTTTGGACTTGTATGGGGCCTGTAGCTCTTTTGTTTTGGCCAATTTCTCCAATTTGGAATGAATGTATCACCCAGTGCCTATACCTCCATTTTTATCTGGGAAGTACCTAACTTGCCTTGGAATTTGCAGGCTCATAAGTGAAAGGTACTTGCCTTGTTTCAAATGAGACTTTGGACTTGGACTTTTGAGTTAATGCTGGAATGAGTTAAGAGTTTGGGGGACTGTTGGAAGGATGTGATTGTGTTTTGAATTGTGAGGATATGAGATTTGGGAGGGATCAAGGGTGGAATGATACGGTTTGATTGTGTCCCTACCCAAATCTCATCTTGAACTATAGTTCTCATTATCCCTGCATGTTGTGAGAGGGATCCAGTGGGAAGAATCATGAGGGCAGTTACCTCCATGCTATTCTTGTGTTGGTGAGTGAGTTGGGAGGACTGATGGTTTTATAAGGGGCTTTCCCCCCTTTGCTTGGCACTTTTCCTTGATGCCGCCGTGTGAAGAAGGACATGTTTGCTTCTCCTTCAGCCATGATGGTGAGTTTTATGAGAGATGAAATGACACACCACTAAAAAAGGCCTTTGGAGGTGACTTGGAAATATAATAAGACTTTATAAACTTATTTACATAGGAAAAATGATGCCCTGAATTCCAAACAAAAATGTGTAAGTGAATATTTAAAAAAAGTCTTAAAGTTGTCTATTTTATCTCACTTAGCATGATAAAATTATCTACTTTATGATTTCATATTTTAGAAATAGGTTTCTACACACTGGAAATATTTAGATGACAATTTAAATTGCTAAAGAGTACTGAAAATTTAAATTATTCATTCATGGTAGTCAGTGTTTCATACCACTCAGAGCATCTATGAGGTCAAGCTGGCCATAGAAGCCTTCAGTTTTCTGTTCCTTTATGACATGATTCCGGAT
Organism: Cacajao melanocephalus; assembly: GCA_963573385.1. Taxonomy (NCBI): domain Eukaryota; kingdom Metazoa; phylum Chordata; class Mammalia; order Primates; family Pitheciidae; genus Cacajao; species Cacajao melanocephalus. The sequence goes on from CAUYLG010021988.1 coordinate 59,464, forward strand.
CAACTTTTGCCCTCTCACCTTCTCTTCCAGTTAGAGGTTATCACAACATAACAGAATATTTCTTATTTCTAGTTATGATCATCAAAATAAAATATTGCAATATAAAGCTGTGTGCAAGGGGCCAGCTGAGTGTTGAACCTATGCATGTTTGCCTACAAAACTGTCAGAGAGCTCTCAAAGGGAGTATGACCTTCCTCCGAAGGGCAGGAAGAATGAAGGGAGTACCTATTATTCTTTGGCTATTGCCACCAAATTTGCATCGGATGGGAGGAGCAAAGCAGAAGACAGAAAATGAGAGAATGAGAATAGCAAAATATAGAGTAGCTATATCCTTTTTCTTACTGCTCAGAGCTATACAGAGGTAACATGAATTCAAAAGAAAGAATCGTGGAAGGGGTCAGTTCTTTAAGTCAGAGCTAGGAGTACGTATCGAGTTTACTGGAGGAAAGAGAAGTAGGGAAACAAAAAAGTAAGAAGATTAAGCCTCTATTTTATTAACAAGACTTTGACTCTTGTCCCAGAACTTACTTCATTGAATCTTCTCAGCAAACGGCAGGCTATAATTCATCTATACCCAAATTAACTGTCTTTTTCCTCAGATGCAATAAAATATATTAAATAATGCCAATAAAAAGTCTCCTTTTATTGTTTTCAAAAATTAAAACTTATTTAACCATATTTTATTACATTATTTTTATATTACGGGAACTTTTTTATTCTATAAGTGAAGCCCTTAGTGATTTAAAGTGTCAAGTCAAGAGCTAACCAAATTTTGCACTGAGTACCTGAAGAAAAGTAGTAAGTGGAGTAGTTTATGAGTTAATAATAGGGACCTCATTTTAGAATCAATGAAAGAACAAAAATTACTCTCTAGTCCATATAAAGTAGAATTGTCCTAAGATAAGCAATAAAACACTTATGTAGCCATAAAATAAAATGTAAAGGACCAAAATAAGCTTTTTAGTGCACATTGCTTCCTCTCTGTTGTGTAATTTTTTTTATGGTTTCTATATCTTGATCACTAGACTAATTTTTTTTTAACAATTAGTATGCATTGTTGGGATTTAAATTCTAAGTGTGACATCTTGGCACTTTAAGGAGACACATCATGAAAATCATATCAGTTACTGAAAGTAATTAATGTTTATCAGTTTTTCTTGACATCCTTCATTTCTCACTCCATCTCCTTGATGGTTGGTTATAGCATTAAAATATTGATATTTCTCCATGGTTCTTATCCAAAGGCATTTATGAACTTAATTTGCCTTTTGCATTCTCATTTATAAGAATTTATGGTAGGCTCAAGTGGTAACACATGGTAACTTCTACCAGCCTGGAATATCAGCTGGTACCAGCTTGGTTGTTAAATAATCACCCAGCTTTGTTTTTGTCATCTGGAGGAAAGAGAATTAATAAAACACTAAAAATAAGAATTTTACAAATAATGATACTGAGCATAATGTCCTTGATAATATCTACTGAGGAGTGAAGTTAATCATCATTAAACATTTCTCAACTTCTCTACAGATTGATTAAACTGATTAACAAGAACAAATTTGCACTTTAGCAAGTGGACTGAAAAAGCATACTAGTAGGTGTGGATGAGGTCGTGAAAGGCAAAGTTAAGAGTGACTATGGACTGTGTACTGGAACACACACACTTGAATGATATGTCGTGTGTATTTTTGTAACCTTTGCTGTATTATTAACTAAAAGTACACAAGCTTAGTTTCTTTTCATGCTGAGTATTATCTTTTCTTGCAAGTAATTTTATAGAGTTTATTTTAATTCAAACAATAATTTCACAATCATTTGAATAAAATTTTATGAAACTTTGCAAAATTATCCACATAAACTTATAAGAATGTCATCAATATTCAATTTCACAAATAAGGGTGCATAAGGAGTATTTCAGTTAAAATTACAAAGCCAACAAATGGTAGCATTTGGACTAGAATTCAATCCTATAGGCAATAGAATTAGAGATACAGATTATTGGCATTAAGTGAAAATGATCTGATTTTTGTTGTCTCTCCTGAATGCCATAGCCCCTATTTATGCTTTTTACATATCTAACATATTAATGCTTTAGTTAGTTAACATATGTGTTTATCAGTTCACAATTAAAAGGCTGTGTTTTCACTTTTTTTCCCTAGTTTCCATAGTAGTCATTGGATATGGCAACTTAATGAGTAGAGTTGCATTCTACACTCACTATGAGACAGTGGAACCATGATAACAGCTTCACTACAATTTATTAAAGTGAGCAGTGAAATTTCCACTTAAAGAATTACCATAAAAGTATGTCTAACCGAATTCTTAGCTGTAACCCTGTAGAAAAACAAGTGAATAAAGCAGTAAAAAGGGAATTCCATGCCAAAAATAGTCATCTTCAATGAAGGGAGAAATAATCACAAATAATGGTTGTATAGTGAAATGATACTAATCAAACCGAAAGGTCACATATCAAAATAGGAATGGGATCCTAGAAGTTACTCCTTTGAAGGGAGACAAAGAGAAAGAGAGTGAGGAATGAAGGCAGGAAGGCAGGTAGGAAAGAAAAAAATTCTGGAATCAAATAATGTATAAGACTAATGAAAAAATTTGAAATATCAATACTTGTAAATGGGCTCATTTTGTAAAATGAATATTCTATATGATAAAAAAGAAAACCCAACTCCATATACTATGTCACGTGTGTGTATGTGTGTGTCTGTCTGTGCCTGTGTATATGTATATGACTAGCTGGACCTTAAAGCAAAAGAAAAAACAACTACTTGGAAAGTACAAATCAAAAGAAATCAATAATGCTATTTTTATGAGGTCAAATAAGATCATAAAATGAAACAAAGAGATCTTTATAATAGTAAAAATCTACAATAATAAAATTTTATGTATAAGACAAATTCCTATAGCAAACTTTTTAAACATAAAAAGGAATAAACAAAACATAAATACAAAGGATTAAACAAAAAAGTTGTAGGAAACTAAAATCCTATTATTATGTAGACACAAATTAGTAAATATAGTAGAGACAATAATATTTAGAATACACTAATAGATAAATAAAATTTATTTTTCTCTGCCTCTTTTCACACCCTTCAACGCACACATACATTCAAATATATTTTATGCTCTGAACATCAATTATGTACTTTTATTTTCTATGCCCATCATAATGGTTAATTTTACATGTCAACTTGACTGGGCTGCAGGATGCCCAGACATTTATTCAAACACTATTCTGGATGTAGCTATGAGGTTAATTTCAGATTAGATTAACACTTGACTCAGTGGGCAGTGTGAAGCAGATTGCTCCCCCTAATGTATGGATCTCATCAAATTAACTGCAATTCAAATAGAACAAAAAAGGCTGAATAAGAGAAAATCTCTCCTGTCAGATTGCTTGAGCTAGACCTCAGTATTTTCCTGTCCTGGGATTGGAATTTACACAAGCTTCCCTGGTTCTCGGGCCTTCAAATTCTAACTGACACTACCCCATCAGCACTGTTGGGTCTCCAGATTGCTAACTGCACATCTTCGATCTTCTCAGCCTATAGAATTTCAACAGTAATTTCCATATAAATAAGTCTCTTTCTCTATAGCTATACCTATACCCTATTTGTTTTGTTTCTTTGTAGAACACTGATTAATAATGTAAACCAGTGAAACATCAAAGAGACTCTGACAATTCTTCATACTTTAATAAAGTCCATAAGACTAGAAAGAGTATAATATATAACACATTCTCTTGCCAGAATGCAAGGAAATAACAAGTTAATAAAAATAGTAGTAAACATTCAATATCCTTAAATTTGCCACCAAAAAAAAAAAAAAACCAAAACATGTAGATTTCTCTTTTTAAAATTCCTGTTGGCAGAGTGAAAATCAATAACTAAATTTGCATATTAACTAGAAAAATAATGAAAACACTCAGTATTTTCATAGTTGAAGTTATCAAAGAAAATTTATGCTCCCAACACTTTCATTTATATATATTTAAAAAAATGAGACATTCAACTAAAAATGATAGAGATGGCCAAAATAGATATAAGGAAAGATGGAAAAATACGAATAAAGGAAAAAAGAATTAACAAAATATATGTAATACATATAAAAATAATAGGATATTAAATCTATAACAAAATTAATAAAATTAATAAAAGCATACAATTAAAAATAAAAATGACCACAATGGCACATGTATACCTATGTAACAAACCTACACGTTCTGCACATGTGCCCCAGAACTTAAAGTATAATTAAAAATGAAAATAAATTTTGTTTCTCTAAAACAAAAATAAAAATGACTAATCAGAATAAAAGGACAATGAAATTTGTTAAATTCAAATAAATTTGAAAATCTCAAGTAGGGATCATTCTAGAAATGTAACTATGGTTTAATATTAGATATTATCTTTATATTGAGATTTATTTAGCCACTTATAAAAAATTATGGTAACATTTCCATAGAGCTGGAAATCTTGTATTAATAAATAACAAAAAATGACTAAGTTATCAGAATAACGGAACATTGGAATTTGTTAAATAATGCTCAGATAAATTTGAAAATCTTGGTTGAAACAAACAATGTTCTGAGAAAATATATATGTCTATAGTTTACTAGAGAAGAGCCAGAAAACAAATTGGCCAATGATCATGGAAGGAATAGAACATTATGTGAAAGTTCGTTTTTTTTTTTTTTTAATTGTACTTTAGATTCTTGGGTACATGTGCAGATCATGCAGGATTGTTGCATAGGTACACTCATGGCAATGTGGTTAGCTGCTTCCATTCCCCGGTCACCTATATCTGGCATTTCTCCCCACGTTATCCCTCCCCGACGTCCCAACCCCTGCTCTGTCCTTCCATTGCCCTCCCGCAACAGACCCCAGTGTGTGATGCTCCCCTCCCTGTGTCCATGTGTTCTCATTGTCAACACCTGCATATGAGTGAGAACATGCAGTTTGATTTTCTGTTCTTGTGTCAGTTTGCTGAGAATGATGGTTTCCAGGTTCATCCATGTCCCTACAAAGAACACAAACTCAGTGGTTTTTATGGCTACATAGTATTCCATGGTGTATATGTGCCACATTTTCTGTGGACATTTGGGTTGGTTCCAGGTCTTTGCTATCGCAAGCAGTGACACAATGAACGTATGTGTGCATGTGTCTTTATAATAGAATGATTTATAATCCTTTGGATATATACCCAGTAATGGGATTGCTGGGTCAAATAGACCCTCTATTTCTAGGTCCTTGAGGAATCGCCACACTGTCTTCCACAATGTGTGAACTAATTTACACTCCCACCAACAGTGTAAAAGTGTTCCTATTTCTCTGCATTCTCTCCAGCATCTGTTGTCTCCAGACTTTTTAATGATCACCATTCTAACTGGCATGAGATGGTATCTCAATGTGGTTTTGATTTGCATTTCTCTAATGATCAGTGATAATGAACATTTTTTCATATGTTTGTTGGCCTCATAAACGTCTTCTTTTGAAAAGTGTTTGTTCATGTACCTCACCCACTTTTGAATGGGCTTGTTTTTTTCTTGTAAATCTGTTTTAGTTCTTTGTAGATTCTGGATATTAGCCCTTTGTCAGATGGGTAGATTGCAAAAAAATTTTCCCATCCTGTTGGTTGCCAGTTCACTGTAATGATTGTTTATTTTGCTATACAGAAGCTCTGGAGTTTAATTAGATCCCATGTGTCTATTTTGGCTTTTGTTGCCATTGCTTTTGGTGTTGTAGTCATGAAGTCCTTGCCTAAGTCTATGTCCTGGATGGTTTTGCCTAGATTTTCTTCTAGGGTTTTTGTGGTGTTAGGCCTTCTGTTTAAGTCCTTAATCCATCTGAAGTTAATTTTAGTGTAAGGTGTCAGAAAGGGTCCAGTTTCTGCTTTCTGCACATGGCCAGCCAGTGTTCCCAACACCATTTATTAAACAGGGAATCCTTTCCCCATTGCTTGTTTTTGTCAGGTTTGTCAAAGGTCAGATGGTTGTAGATGTGTGACATTGCCTCTGAGGCCTCTATTCTGTTCCATTGGTCTATATCTCTGTTTTGGTACCAGTACCATGCTGTTTTGATTACTGTAGCCTTGTAGTATAGTTTGAAGTCAGGTAGCGTGATGCCTCCAGCTTTGCTCTTTTTGCTTAGAATTGTGTTGGCTATGTGGGCTCTCTTTTGGTTCTGTATTAAGTTTAAGGTGGTTTTTTCCAGTTCTGTGAAAAGGGTCATAGGTAGCTTGATGGGGATAGTGTTGATTTTCTCAATATTGATTCTTCCTAACCATAAGCATGGAATGTGTTTCCATCTGTTTGTGTCCTCTCTTATTTCCTCAAGAAGTGGTTTGTAGTTCTTAAAGAGGTCCTTTACATCCTTTGTTAGTTGTATTCCTAGGTATTTTATTCTCTTAGTAGCAATTTTGAATGGCAGTTTGTTTTTGATTTGGCTCTCTTTAAGTCTGTTATTCGTGTATAGGAATGCTTGTTATTTCTGCACACTGATTTTGTGTCCTGAGACTCTGCTGAAGTTGCTTATCAGTTTCAGGAGGGGTCTTCTAAATATACAATCATGTCATCTGAAAAATAGAGACAATTTGACTTCCTCCTTTCCTAATTGAATACCCTTTATTTATTTATTTTTTTTCTTGTCTGATTACTCTGGCTAGAACTTCCAATACTATATTGAATAGGAGTGGTGAGAGAGGGCATCCTTGTCTAGTGCCAGGTTTCAAAGGGAATGCTTCCAGTTTTTGCCCATTTAGAGTTATATTAGCTGTGGTTTTGTCATAAATAGCTT